>VBSM01002707.1:3692413-3712805 GCA_008086735.1 Cheirogaleus medius
ACATAACCGTAATATTTGTACCCCCATAATATGCTGAAATAAAAAAATTTTTAACAAAAGTTAGTGTCTACAGTGACTTTACTGGCAGTTCAGTGTGTTGTGGGAACTCTTTCTCTACAGAATCATTTAAAACCTGCGTGTTTCTCTCAAGCTAGCCTAGATTAGAAGCTAAACCTTGTATGATGAATATAAACTATAGCCATAGCAACAAACACTAGGAGATACCCCCTTTCATCCTCCCTAAGATGAGATTTTACACCACTGGGCCAGAGGAAAGAGGACTTGATGATTGCTAGTATTCTTGTAAAATGAAATACTGTGATTGCTAAAATAACTTTCTCTCTAGATTTACAGGCCTACCATTCCAAACTCTGAAGAACTGTTTGCAGATAGATATTGAAGTCATCCACATATCCTTGTTTTAGGATCCACCTGTACTAACACTAGCTGTTAGCCTTCAGCCATCAAAAAAACATACTAACACAATTTGGATCAACATAATTTGTATTTCCATTATGTATCATACAATAGACCTTAATTAAGAAACTGAGTTTGTGCTTTGCTTCATTGTATTAAATGATATCTCAAAATCAAATTTCTACATAAGTGCAGAAGCTATCTCCCTATCCTCTGCTCCCTTCCATTCTCTCATTTGACCCATTCCCCACCAATTTTCCTGTTAATGTTGAAAGTCCAGGTAAGTAGAAATTTGTTACACATTTAATAAGGAACTTTGATTTTTTGATAATCGTGTTCCTACCATAAAACATGAATAAGATGAATTTAAGTCCACATAAACTTTTGTCAAACTATAGATAATTAATATGTAATGACTTATAATTTACTTACTTTATGATAAATCAGAAATGTCAGCTGGTACAAAAGTGGTTCTTTTCCTCTGTCTCGGGTTTCTCTTTAATTCTATATGAAAGTGCTCTGTCCTCCATTGTAGAGCAGTGCGAGAATTGCTAAACTTCAGGAACAGTTACTGTTAGAACAAACAAAAATTCATTATAATGAGTGTTCAGAAATCACCTAACAGTTCACTGTTTAAACAAAAAATACTACAGATCTACTGTGGGCAGGAGAATGGTAGAAAAACTTTAGAAGGGCTATCTTACCTTTTTTGATGTAGTCTATCAGTGATGTGACCCAGTCAATTTCAGGTAGAGATTTACAGATGCAAATTGCTGGAAAATGTTTCTGCATGCCATTTCTATTCTTTGGTTTCAGCACTGAATCCAAATGTCAGGATGGGAAATGGGCAAATCTGAGAGACAGCTATTTCCTTTGCTCTCTGCACTTTGGTGGCTCAGAGTCCTCCCCCTGCCTGCACCTGTGTCCAAACTAGGTAGAATGCTTTCCTCAGTTACATGCCACCTTTTAGCCCTGCACTCTGAAGGTATTTGTTAGGGTTTGCTTCCCAAAGTAGAGCTATTCTGATCCAACCAGAGAATGCAGACTATAGGTATCTCCAATATCAAGTGCTTTAATGATAAAGTTTTCAAAGTATTAAAATCTCTGGGGGATACTGTCATTTACTAAATGCTCCCCACAAGTTTATATTAGTATGGTACCCCCCATAACTTCTGATGTTCTTTTTGCTGTTATCCCATTCATGTGATATACTATTGGGTATTTATAGAAAACTAATGATTAATAAGAGCCTGAGTTTCTTTGTAATTAAGGAGGATTGTCTAGAACAGGCGTCCTCAAACTACGGCCCGCGGGCCGCATGCAGCCCACCGAGGACATTTATCCGGCCTGCCGGGTGTTTTTGCCCGTTTTGTTTTTTTACTTCAAAATAAGATATGTGCAGTGTACATAGGAATTTGTTCATAGTTTATTTTTAAAAAAACTATAGTCCGGCCCTCCAACGGTCTGAGGGACAGTGAACTGGCCCCCTGTTTAAAAAGTTTGAGGACCCCTGGTAGTGGGTGGAGGGCCCTGAGTTTGCTTGACTGACTGAGCAACTTACCATCATTTCATTATCAGCTAAATCAATTGGTAATTCTTGTTCCTGTAGTATTTTAAGATATTTAGGTAAAATTTTTCCATAGGTCTGTTGTATTTCTAGGGATTTTTGAAGATGTGAAAGACTACTAGATAAGCCATATCACGTAGTTAATTGGACTTTTTATGTTTCTAAGGAGAGATTATGCTTTCTTGTCCAGCTGGAAACAGAAAGATGCTTTGTGGATGCTGAGAAGCTGCAAGACATGTCTTAGCCCTCAGATCTTCCTTCTGTGGGACATTTACCTAGGAAGGAACACAATTTACTCTTCTGAGAAACACAATAATTTTCCCAGGGTTAGGTGACATAATTGTGAATTGAGAGTTGGTCTCTGCTTATACTCCCTGACAGTCTACATTTTTATTAGGCAACTAAAAAGCCATGACTTTTCCTGATGCAATAAGTTGTACAATATTCAAATTTGTCAATGTCAAACCTTGTTATAATCACCTTTCCAGTAACAGCCCTTTGATGATAACTGAAACCTAGACTCCTGAGATAGAATGAATTCTCAGAAATGAGAAATTTCTTTATTTTTATCTGTGCAATGAGTTTGAATAAAACATAGAAAATCTCTCTCTTGACACAGCCCTCTAAATTTCATTTTTCTCAAGCAAGTCATTATTTTCTTCTATTTTAAGTAATGCCCCTACAGGACATGGGAGACACTATGTTAGCATATGATTTTTCTATTACTTCTTAACTATCAGTGATAATCTTGAATAGCTCACTTTTTTTAAAAAAAAAAAGGGTCTTTATTTTTAGTGAAAACTTGAGATATAAATTATTATTTTTCTTGATAAAAGGAATACAAAGGAGGATATTAGTTGGGATAGTGACTAACTGCAGCATTAATTATTAAGAAATTCATTTGAAATACTTATAACCCCATAAATGAAGGCAATTTTCACCAGATAGCTTTGGATGTTTCCTGTACACAGCTCAGCAGGGGCTAACCTAGGCAAGGAATTCTCAGCTCAGTGCTGAGGACCCTCTGACAGGCATCACATTGACCTCTAAATGATTGCAAACTGCTCCAAAATCCACAGTTCTCTTGCTTACTTTTTAAAAGGGACTTTTCCAGTGTGATCTTGATCATTTCCAGTATTCTCCCTGCTTTCCTGAAGATCTGTGTTTACAGCTGGTAGCGGTTCCCTTCAGCCTGAATAACTTTCTTCAGCATTTCTTATAGTGCAAGTCTGTTGCTGATAAATTCTTACATTTACATTCGTCTGAAAATATATTTACCTCATCTTCATTATTGAAAGCATTTTTTCCTGAATATAGAATTCTGAATAAACAGATATTTTTATTTCTTCTTGAACTTTAAAAATATTATTCCACTGACTCTGGCCTTTATTGTTTCTAAAAGAAATCAAAGTATTCAAATTGTTGTTCCACCTTATATTGTTTTTCCTGGCTGCTTTCAAGAGTTTATCTTTATTTTTAGTTTTCTGTAGTTTGACTATGATGTTCCTAGACATGGTTTTTCACACACATCCTGCTTGGGGTTCACTGAGCTCTTTGAATATGCAGATTAATATCTTTCATCAAATCTGAGAAATCATCGACCATTATTTCTTCAAATATTTTTAAATCTTTTTCTCTCTCCTCCTTTTCTGGGATTCTGTTTACATGTATGTGACACCTTTGGATGCAATCCCACGAGACCTTGAGGCTCTGTTTTTTAAAAACATATATATTTCTCTCTGTCCTTAAAATTAGATACATTTATATTGTTCTCCTTTAAGTTCTTTATTCTGTCACTTATATTAATACTTTTAGGCTCATCTGCATTTCTTTTCCAGATATTGTATTTTTCAGTTTTAGAATTACCCAGATATGGTAATTATCAGACAAGGAGTTAAAGTAGCTACTATAACCATGCTCAATGATGTAAAAGAAATATGCTCATAATGAATGAAAAGATAGGAAATCTCAGCAGAGGAATAGAAACTTGAAAAAAAAAACTTGGTTCTTTTCATTTCCAGACAAAAGAATCCTTGTTGGTTTTTTTTTTTAATTTCTAAAGAAAATAATCTTTGGTTCTTTGTATTTTCAAACAAAAGAACTCTTGGCTTATGTTTAAAGTTTCTATTCCTCTGCTGAGATTTCCTATCTTTTCATTATTATGAGCATATTTTCTTTAAGTCATGAGTATAGTTATCATAGATGCATTAATTTCTTATCTGCTAAATTACCACATCTCAGTCAGGTGTGGTGGCTCATGCCTGTGATCCCAGAACTTTGAGAGGCTGAGGTGGGAGGATCACTTGAGGCCAAGACTTCTAGACCAGCTTTGGCAACATAACAAGACCTCCAACTCTACAAAAAAATATGTAAAAATTAGCCAGCCATTGTGGCATGTGCCTGTAGTCATAGCTACTCAGGAGGCTGGGTCAGGAGGATTGCTTGAGCCCAGGGGTTGCAGGTTACAGTGAGCTATGGTCGCAACATTGCATTCCAGCCTGGACAATAAAGCAAGACCCTGTCTCTAAAAAAATAAATAAATAAATAAATAAATACATCTAGGCCATTTTGAGGTCAGTCTCTCTTGATTGTCCTTTCTCTTGGAAATAGGCCCTCTCATCCTAATTCTTTATATGTGAAGTAATTTTGGACTTTATCCAGGATATTATGTTGTGAAGATTCTGGATTCTGTTTTGTTCCTCCAAAGAATGTTGACTTTGGTTTATTTTAATGGTCAATTTACTTGGTTGGATGCAAGCTGGAAATTTTATCTCTTGAATGGCAGCTCAAAACTCAGTTCTTTTAACATTAGCTGTACTATTTGGACTCTCTCTTGTGTTTTTGTGGGTCAGAGGTCATGTGGAAATTTGAACAGTTCTTATATACAGAATTTGAAGTGCTCTCTCTTTCTCTCATCTCTCTCTCTCTCTCTCTCTCTTTCTCTCTCTCTCTCTCTCTCTCTGGTTGTCTCCTTTCTGGGATATCCTCCTCACTTTCCAGTAGCTATAGTTGCCCTGAATTCTCTCCTCAAGTTCTTTCATCCATAAAGACTATGGGTTTTCTGTTAGAAATTTAGCCTCCCTATGATGTCCCAACTCTGGTCTGCCCTCAGATTAAAAGGCCCTTTAAAAACTGAGAGACTCACCCTATGCTGTTCCCTTCTGCCAAGTGTCAGCTCCTTTTCAGAACACGCCTGCCTTTACTCTCCAGTGTCATCATGTAGTTATGGGTTTTGTTTTGTGTTGTCCAAAGACTATAGTTATTATCCATGGGAGGGTTAGCTTAGTAGGAGTTTACTCCAGACAGCCCATTTTTGCTATAACTTCTAAAACTGCAAAAATTCAACAAAGAGTTCTATTGAGTAAAACTATATATAAGAGGAGAAGGAAGAGGATGGCAAGCAGCAAAATTAAAGGGTCCAATGTGGGAAGGTAAAAATGGCAGAACCCTTAAGGGATAGTCCAGAAATCCACATGAGTAAGAGGTAAAAGGTCTTTCATAGCCAAAAGTGCTTTCTAATATGAGAAGTATATAAGAGTCATAGACTGCTAGACCTCTGGGTCTGGAAAGAAAGGAAGACATAGTTTAACCAAGTCTGTTTTGTCTTATGAGATAAAAACAGCCTGTCTCGGTCCATTTGTGTTGCTATACCTGAGGCTGGGTAATTTATAAAGAAAATAGGTTTATTTGGCTCAAGGTTCTGCAAGCTGTACAAGAAGCATGACACCAGCATCTGCTCCTGGTGAGGGCCTCAGGAAGCCTCTACTTATGGCAGATGGCAAAGGGGAGCAGGCATCACATGGTGAGAGGAAGAAAGCAAGAGAGAGAGAGGGAGGTGCCAGGCTCTTTTCAACAAGCAGTTCTCACAGGAACTAAGTGAGAACTCACTCATTACCATGTAGACAGCACCAAAGCATTCATAGGGATTGACCCTCATGACCCAAACACCTCCCACTAGGCTCCACTTCCAACATTGGAGGTCAAATTTCAACATGAGATTTAGAGGGAACAAATATCTAAACTATATCACAGTCTCACTATGCGTCAGCCTTTGCCTTAAGAGTACTCTGAGGTTTTTTTCCTAATATGTTAAAAAAAAAAAGCCGCTTTATCTTATCATTACCTCTGATCATGCCTTCAGCATTTTCAAGGCTTTCCCACCTAAAAAGCATATCTTTTAACCTTAGGAAATTCGCAACATTCATAATGATGAATTGATGGGAATCAGGCGAGAAGAAGAAATGGAAATGTCTGATGATGAAATAGAAGAAACAACAGAAACAAAAGAAACTGAGGAATCAGGTAAAGATAATTCTATTTTGGTTTATTTAACAAACGTCTGTTTGCAAGGATGATATTTTCAAACCTTTCACACCCAGTGAGGTTAAAGTATGAATATCAACCCATTAGCCTAGATACCAGCTAGAAATAATTGGTGAGGCCATCTAAGTGTACACTGGCTGAATATTGGCCCTGTGGCTACAGGATTTTCTGTCTTCATTTATCCCCATATTCCACTGAAGTGCCTAATTAAAAGTGGACTTTCTTTTCCAAGAAGTGCTGAGCATTTAGGCAGCATTGTTCTATATTTGGTTTGGATTTATTAATAATATGTTCTGCAATGGAAACCATAAGACAACATATGCATAAATAGGCAGCTAGCCAACCTTTCAGGAAAGATAGTTAGACCCCTATATCACTTATACCTTACACCCAAACTAATAACAGGTGAATTTAAATGTTAACAAAATCTATATAGCAAAGGAAATTATAGAAAATATAGAAGATGGTTATATAATTTGGGGTGAAGGTCTCCAAAGATAGAACTCATAAAAGATTTTTCACAAATGTATCTACATAAAAGTTAAATATTTCTGTAAAAAAAAAAGTCACAAAGTTAAAAGAGAATTTACAAACCAAGGGGAAATATCTGCAACATATAACAGTCTACTTATCTTCTGCCTTCCATTGTGGTTACTTGGACACATACTGGGAATCAAACAGCAGTCTACAAACAGTTGTCTGGGTAAAGGCTTTTGCTCTTTTTGCTCTAGTATAGTCTGGACCTCATTATGAGACAGAGGGCATGACATAGGTCCCCAGCGGGACCCGTAGGGCAAACTTTTTGAACAGTAGGACAACACCCTACACTACAATTTCATAATAAACTATCTTGGATGGGAGATTACCATGGGGAAGAATAAAATATCAGGCAGAAGACTAGTCCGTTCCGGCAAACCATTCCAGAAAATCATAAGAGTTAGATTGTAGGAAGGTGCAGTAGAAAAAGCACTAGATCTAAAGGTGAAACACCTGAGTTCTATCCCCAGCTCTGTCCTTCTTGACCTAGAGGGACTTCTTCCCCTCTGAACCTCAGCTTTCACACTTGCAAAAAGTACATTATAAAAACCATCTAATAGGGATTTTGTGATGGTTAAGTGAGTTCATCCATTCATTTAATAATTATTGCATGTCAAGCACTGTGCTAGACATTGGAAATATAGTGGTACAGTATCCCTGCTGTGTGTGTGTATGTGTGTGCATGTGTAGGAGAGAGAGAAAGAAAGGTAGAAAGAGGGAGGGAGATGAGGGAAGGAGGGAGAGAGAGAGAAAGAGAGATGTTATACCGTGTTTCCCCGAAAATAAGACCTACCCATAAAATAAGCCCTAGCAGGATTTCTAAGTGTTTGCACAATATAAGCCCTACCCCGAAAATAAGACCTAGTGATGGGCGTGGCTATGCAGCGTATCTGCACAACCCATGCATTCCGTCGCGGAGCGGTAAAGAAGACGAGCAGCCCTTCTTATCTGCCCCATCATGACAGGTACTATCCCAGAGGTGACCGGAAAGGTGCGGGCAGCCCCACCAACAAGGTCGGCTCCACCTGTCAGGTCCCTGCCATCCTGTGCATGCTGCGGGGAAAATAACACATCCCCTGAAAATAAGCCCTAGGGTGTCTTCGTGAGGAAAAATAAATATAAGACCTTGTCTTATTTTTGGGGAAGCACGGTAATTCGAATCTGAATTTCCTGGTTCCAGTACTTATATATTGAAGTCAGCAGCTCTATAGCCACTTCAGTGGTCTTAGAATCTTTACTTCATAAACAGAAACTCTCAAGGAAAGAAAACCACCCTGTCAGACTTTTAAAAAGATATTCATTAGCTGTCACATCTGAATTTCCTCTGTGTTTGCCATATGTTATATCTTTAAACATACAAACTGCTATCTATATTGAATAAACCCTTTGTAATCAGTAATTAGTTAGCATCTTCAGAATAGTGAATTAATTACTGCAAATAAATACTATAAAATTGTAGCCAAAATAAACAGAAGAGTTTAATAAGAATTGCATTATTCAGATTATTTAAGTGCTCAGCCAGGGTGTTTTATAGCTGATTAATCTTTGACTTATATGATTGTCTCTACCTTAGTATCTACAGTACTGTATACAGCATTTATCCAGTGTTGCCATGAAATAAATGCAACCATAAGTTTGAGCATCCACTTGATAAATTGCTGAGTTTGAAAAGTTATTGAGGGAGGAGAGGAGTGTATGGGAGATTCAGATTGAATGCACTTACTAGGGTTATATAATTGCATTTTGCTTCTGTATCTCTTTTGAGTTAAAAGCTATATTGGCCACTGCACAGAATCTTATTCGTTTAGAGACTAGAAACTCCCTGACAGATCATCTTATAGCTATTTTCTTTCCTGTTCCACATGCCAGGATGCTGCTTTGTCAAATAAAGCTATCTACAATAGACTTAATGGAGCTTACCAAATAGCTTTTCTCCCAGAAGGTTTCAATTCATTTTAATTCAAGGACTTTTGTGCATTTTTCTTCCCCTCGATCGTATCTAATTCTGTTATCTCGCTTCTGTAGTACTCAACTGCAGAAATCCTGCTCAGTGTGAGCCAGTGAGAAAGGGTCCTTGGTTTTTATCTAAATCAGCTACATGTTTTAGCTATCACATGGTTACAATCAAAAGCTTAAGCAACTAGATCTCAGAGTTGTTGTTTTTTTCCTCCTTCGATGCTACCAAACTTGAATTTCAGGAAGCTATGGCATGTTTCTGGTTAAATTTTACTTCCCAAAGAAAGTAAAATAAGCCTAGCAGTCTCAGTTACCTTTCCTTGGAGTGCCACAAAATTTCTGTTCTTCGAGAGACTCTATATTAGTCAGCCCATATTTGTGATGCAGTACTTGAAATACCTTGCCATGGAAGAAAGGACTGCTGTGTTCAAAGAAATGTATTGAAGAGGGAGAATCACATCAAAACCAATCATGATCATGTGAAATTATTTCATTCTATTGTTAGACATGATGGAAAGTACGTGTATCCAGTAAACATAAGAACAGCTGTTCCTTTTCAGCATCTATCTTCTGCCCTCTTCACTTAGACTAGTGGTTGTCAGACTTGGTATACATAAGAATCATTTGAATTACCTTTAATAATTCAGATTTCTGGGCTGCAGAGTCTGATCCAATAGATCTTTAATGAGGTTTAAGAATCTGCATTTTATCAGGCATCCTAAATGATTAAGATACTGGTGGTCCAGGGAGCACATTTGGGAAACATTGTCTTAAACTAATGCTCCTTCATTTTTCTGACCAAAAATTTCTCTTCCTTTGGTATCCTTTCTCCTTCTTCTTCTCCTCCCCTCCACCTCCCATTATTCCCATTTTAAAAGTTTGATCAACTAATTAACAAGTGCTATGTCCTATAAGCTGATGGGAATAAAGATGTAAATATGTGTAAATCCCCATAAAATATAAGAAATGCCACTTGGTGCTAACATGGAAAGGTCTGATTAGAATTCAGCAAGGGCAAGAGATATCAGTATGGGCCAAAGTAGTCACAGTCAGTGAAAATTGATCATGGCCTTGAAAGATGAACAGGTTTGGATGAGAGGAAAGAAGGTAAGAAAGTATCTTGATGGGGGGAAGAGCAGAAGAAGCAAGGCTCAAAGACGGAAATAAGCACGATGTCTATAGGGGGATAGACAATTGAATGGGCAAGATGGGTCCAAATTATGGGGGACCTTAAATGCCAGACTTAGATTTAGCATAGTAGGCAATATGGCACTATGAGCACATCTTGACCATGGCAGTAATATGATGAAAGCAACATAAATTATACATTTTAGGAGATAATTTTGAATAAAGAGATACCAGCCAGAGACTTTTATAGGAATTGAGATATGAAATGAAGAAGGGTGGGACTAGAGTGAAGGCATCAGAAACTAAGATAAAAATGGTAGAAGAAAAGAAGGCAATGGAGTATATGAGATTAAAGATATTAGGAGTCATTTTAGAGGAATAAACTAAAGTCTTTATCTCCAGATTGGATACAGATGATGAAGAAAAGGAAAGAGAGCCCAGAATGAGTCTAGGTTTTCTAGTTTGGGAGACTGGAGGATTGGTAGATGTATTAGTTCACTAGGGCTGCTGTAACAAAGTACCACAGACTGAGTGGCTTATACACCAGAAATTTATTGTATCACAATTCTGGAAGCTAGAAGCCTGAGAACAAGATGTCAGTAGAATTGGTTCCTTCTGAGGGCTTTGAAGAAGAATTTGTTCTTTTACTCTCTCCTAGTTTCTGGTTATTTGCCAGCAATCTTTGTAGTTCCTTGGCTTGTAGATGCATCACCCCAATCTCTGCCTTCATGTTTATCTGGCATTTTCCCTCTGTGCATGTCTGTCTCTGTGTCCAAATTTCCCCTTGCTATAAGGACACCAATCATATTGGGTTAGGACGCACCCTAATGACCTCATAGTAAGTAATATGACCTATATAAGGTCATATTCTGAGAGCTTCAACATATCTTTTGTGGGGGGACACAAAGCCATAACAGTAGAACTGACAGAAATAGACTGATGAATGGGACTGATTTACAGAACATGATGAGATCAGCTTCAGGAATTAGGTAGTTAGGAAATAGGGTCTGTATTGAAGTCATAGTTGAAGAAAGTAGAAGGAATAGAAAATGTTAGTGTAGAGCTGTTGTCTGAAGCCCTGAGAATATTAATAAATGGGTATGAAAGACAAGTGAACAAAAGAAGGGCAAAGGACTAAATACAGAACTTTGGGGTGGTGGGGGGCTACCCACAGTAAGGGAGAAGGAAAGAAAGAGGAGTTTGCAGAGAAGTTAGAAAAAGAGCAGTTCTGAGAGAATGGAAGAAAACTAGAAAAGAATTGGGCTGTGGAAACCAAGAAAAGCTTTTATGGGAGTAGGGAGTAATCAACATTATCAGATGTCACAAAGAAGATAAGAATTGAAAGAAACAGTACTGGGCAAGAGCTCTTTAACTAGAGTGATGGAGGTAAGGGCCAGAATATAGGACATTAATAAGAGAGAAAGTAGACAACGACCACAGATCAAGAAGTTTGGGTACTAAGCAAAAGGAAACACGGGTATTATAAATGGCAACTAGAATTGGTAACAAAGTTAAAGTTAAGTTATTTTACATTGTTCAGCAAAAAGGAAGGAGGCCATTCAGAGTGTGAAATTGAAGATACTAGAGAATGAAAGAGTAGTAATTATGAAGTAGAATCCTGGAAAAGAAGAATGGGAAGTGATCCAAATTCAGGTGGAGTTTCCTTTAGAAAGGAGAGAACCCTCTTTCTCTGAGATAAGGGAGGAGAAGCTGAGATTCTGCACCTGTTGAGTCCATAAATGATTAGGAAATGAGACCTTGAAGGGAGAGGAACAGATCAGGAATAAATATTATGGACAGTATGGAAGGAAGAAATTAGTGCAAGGTGAGAGACCTATCAGCAAGGGCCAACATGAGTCTGTACTGATGTAGCTACATAGCTCTGCAACTTCCTATAAGAGTTCTCTGTGGCCAGGATAAGGAGCAAGGCAAGTTGAGTCAACTGATTATGAGTTGGGGATTGGCACGATAAGCCTGGCAAACAGGTTTTCAGGAGGCTGAAGGAATATGGTGTACTGAGGAGTTTGCAGTGGAATCTGTTTAGCTAGAAAGCAATTAATGGACTGAGTGAAGTTGGCCACTCCATAATATTAAAGGTCTCAGCAAGGAAAGAGAGCAGTCTCAGAGTGATAAGGGGCAGTGAGAAAACTGGCAGATAAAGATTCTGTGTTCAAGAGGGATATTTAGAGATCTCAGTGGGCAAACAATGAGGACCCAGGTGAATCCATTCTGGCAGAAACTCAATTGGAATGAAGATAATGACCCATAAGAGGCAAGGAAAGCAAGGCATTGTGAGGTCAGGGAACCCATTTGAGATTTTGCCTGAAGTGGCCTGCAACCACCCTAATGGATCATATTCATATCATCTCCCTCTCATTCTTCCCACTCTTTTTTCTTTTTTGATTTTTCCCTTTATGAATCACCCCAGTTCAAACTTTTTTCATGAGCCTTGAGAGGAATGTTGTACATTCTTCTTTCCACAATTTTATAACATTTTTTAGTATCTCCTGTAATGGACCTTTAAATGGGTGGCTGACTTCCTGAATTTACTTCTATTAATTTTTTTGTTTTCTTTGTACTATTGAAGAGACCTAGGCATTAATTTTTTAATGGAACAAAATCCTTTTTGATCTTTTCTTGTACAAAAACGTGTCTGGGATTTTGCTCTTAGTGACTCCTCTAAAAGGAAGAGTTCACAGCTGCCTTGATGAACTGGCAGCTTTTAGATCTGAGGAGCAATCCCCATAAAGAGAAATATTTTTCCCACATAGGAAATAGTCAAAACAGAGAAGCTGAGAACTAATGATGGCAGGATATGAATACATTCACTTTACTATGCTCTTTAGTATCAGGACTGATGGATTCACCTACTCAAACATATTATTAAAAGGTAATATTGAACTTTTCAATGTTCTGGCAATGTACAAAGAACTCCAACTTCAGAAATGGACCCAATTAATATTAAGTCTGTGAAAGGAAAAACTTGGTGTCCTCATTAAAATGACAAAAACCCTCATTTCAGAGAGTGGGAAATACATTCTGTAGGTAAGGTCCCCTCAGTAGCATTACAGACAATCACATTTTCTTTTGCTTGGTGACAGGTCCAAACTGAGAAGATTATTATCTGTTCCCACTTGGCTGCAGGTATCCATTGCTGCTCATCAGCATGCCCTTTACCCCAGGACAGAAGCAGTCTCTCCTCATTTTCTCAGAGGGAAAATATTTTCACATTTAAACTGGAGAATATGCCTCTAATCATTTTCCTAGATCTCTGCCCTTTTCTCTTCCATGTAGCTCCACATGACATGTAGAACATGAGCATAATTACTAGCCTGCAGTATAAGAAGAAACAAAAGGAGAAAAATGAAATATCATTATGTGGACTGCCAGAGGAAAAAACATGCAAACCAAAGCAGAAATAAATAACTGTCCATCTGTAGATGAATCATTTAATTTACAGAGTAACCTGTGTGCCGTTCCACCAAATTCTAGCTCAAGATGCTGTCTTTGGTACTGACCCAGCAAGCTAACAAAATATTTCTTCCTCTGTTTGGCAGATAGTTAATGTCCCTTTTTCTATACAGTTTCATATATACAATTATCTTCACTCGTAGCATCTCCTTTTGGTGTTGTGCTTGTTAGGGACACTACCTGTCTGATGAAAAATATCCCAGCCACTGGAAGAGATGACAAGGATAGATATTATTTGTCGTGCTGAGAATCCAAGTCTCTGTGTAATGGCTTTCTCTTCAAAGACATAACATCTGTGTGATTATAGTAAGAATTAAAATCAGTAATAAGACCAAACATAAAATGAGTGTGTTATGCCAAAGGTCTTTTATAAGTTTATAAAACTAAAATGCAAGATTTAAAACTGCCATATCAGGATCATTGCATGGTCATCCACAGAAAAATGTGGACCACTGAGATCATCACATTATTACCAGAAGATATTTCTAACCAGAACCCTTCCTATTGTATTGCCACTCTCTGCTTTCAGTAGACAATCTGGTCATAGTAGCCTTTAATAGTACCTAATAGTTTTAGGAAACCCTCATGTTCACGGCATTTGAATTAAACCCAGAACCTCCCTAAAGGCAGCTTCGTTACAGAAATAGGTAATGTTTTCACCATCAGAATATGGGTTTCTTTTATATATTTGTCTTAGTCTGTTTTGTGTTGTGATAAAGGAACAACGGAGGCTGGGTAATTTATAAAGAAAAAAGGTTTATTTGGCTCAGAATTCTGAAGGCTGGAAAGTTCAAGATCAGGTAGCTGTATCTGGTGGCAACCTTAGGCTGCTTCCACTCATGGCAGAAGGCAAAGGGAAGCCAGCATATGCAGAGATCACGTGGTGAGAGAGGAAGGAAGAGAGACAAGGGAGAAGTGTCAGGCTCTTCTTCTTACAGGAACTAATAGAGTGAGAACTCACCCCCCTACACACACACACATACACACATACCAGGGAGGACATTTATCTATTCATTAGAGATCCAGCCCCATGACACAAACACTTCCCATGAGGACTAACACCACCACATCAGGGATCAAATTTCAGTATGAGTTGTGGTAGGGACAAATAAACCATAACAAAACCATAGCAGCATTTCATCTTTGTAATATACAAGTGTATTCCATTCATTATGTAGAGAATGAATCTTGTCTTTTAAATCCTTTAAGAAAACTCTTCTTCCACTATTTATAGATAATAATTTTGATGTTTTGACTTCCATTACTTTACTTGCTTCCATCCAAAGTTCCTCCTCATAGGTAACTGGGAAAATTCATATCTTCATCAAATTGCCTTTTAACTTTCTATATATTTAATACATAGATTTATAATTTTGATCCATTTTGATAATGTCTCTTTTTCTGGGCTTTGTGTTTCATTAGTAATAAAAAGGAATAAACTATAAATGCTTCCATTAATTTGGCATATATACAATAGAGATTAGTAGAATCACATTTTTTTTACCATACTCATAAACCTGGAACATAGAAGGTATTCAGTGAATGTTTATTGAATGAATGAATATCCTCTGATTAAATATTTTGAAATAGGTTTTATGATTTTCAACCTTGAAAAATGTGCCCCAAACCATGAATAGATTTAACTTAGGTTTCCCTATATGTCTTCATTTTTTAATTAATATTTTTTAGAATAATTCACAGCAAAATTGAACAGAAAATAGAGCATTCCCATATAATTCCTGTCTCTACAGAGGCACAGTCTCCCCCAATATCAACATCCCCCACCAGAATGGTACCTTTGTTACAATCGATGAACCTGTATTGACACATCATTATTTACTCAAAGTCCATAGTTTACATTAGGCTTCACTCTTGGTATTGTACATTCTATGGGTTTTGACAAATGTATAATGATATGTATCTACCATTGTAGTGTATCATACAGAATAGTTTTACTGCCCTAAAAATCGTCTGTGTTCTGCCTATTCATCCCTGCCTCCCCACTAACCACTGGCAACCACTAACTTTTTTACTGTCTTCACAGTTTTGTCTTTTCCAGAATGTTATATAGCATGTAGGTAGCCCTTTCAGATTGGCTTTTTTCACTTAGTGCTATGTGTTTAAGTTTCCTTCATGTCTTTTCATGACTTGATAACTCATTTCTTTTCAGTAATGAATATTATTCCATTATCTTAGATATATAGTTTATTTATTCATTCATCTACTGAAGGACATCCTGGTTGCTTACAAATTTTGGCAGTTATGAATCAAGCTACTATAAACATCTTTGAGCAGGTTTTTGTGTGTACATAAGTCTTTAGTTCATTTGGGTAAATGCCAAGGAGCATGACTGCTGAATCATATGGTAATAGTGTGTTTGTTTTGCAGGAAACTGCCAAACTGTCTGCTTACTTTGGATTTAATTTGTTTAATTTGTTCTTCTATTTCTAGTTTCCTAAGGTTAAATCTTAAATTACTGATTTTAGAACTTTCTTTATTTCTAATATATACATTCAATGCTATACATTTCCCTCTAAGCACTGCTTTCACTGCATCCCACAGATTTTGATAAGTTTCATTGTCATTTAGCTTAAAATATTTCTAAATTTTTCTTGAGATTTCTTTTTTGAACCATGTGTTATTTAGAAATGTGCTGTTCAATCTCCATGTATTTTGGCTAATTTCTATCTATCTTTCTGTTATTGATTTCTAGTTTAATTCCATTGTGGTCTGAGAACATTTATTGTATGATTTCTATTATTTTACATTTTAAGGTGTGTTTAATGGCCTATAATATGGTCTCTCTTGGTCAAACTACCACAGGAGCTTAAGAAGAATGTGTAATATGCTTTTGTTGGATAAAGTAGTATATACATGTTAATTATATCTAGCTGATTGATGATGCTGTTGAGTTCAACTGCATCATTACTGATTTCTGCTTGCTGCATCTGTCCATGTCTGATAGAGGGGTATTAAACTCTCCAACAATAATAGTGGATTCATCTATTTCTCATTGCAGTGCTATCAGTTTTTCTCTCACATATTTTGATGTTCTTATATAACATTAAGAATTGTTATGTTGTCTTAGAGTATTAACTCCTTTAATATTATGCAATGCCCCTCTTTATCCTAATAACTTTCCTTGCCCTGAAATAAGCTCTATCTGGAATTAATATAGCTACTCCAACTTTCTTTTAATTAGTATATCTTTCTCCATCTCTTTACTTTTAATCTATATGTGTACTTATATTTAAAGTTGATTTCTTATAGACAAAATATAGGTGGGTCTTATTTTATAATCCATGCTAACAATCTCTATCTTTTAATTGGTGTATTTAAATCAATGACATTTAAAGTGATTATTAATATAGTTGGATAAATATCTACCATATTTGTTGCTGTTTTCTTTTGGTTACCCTTATTCTTTATTTCTATTTTTGTCTTCAAAATACTTGTACTACCTTTTGTGGTTTTAATTGAACATTTTATATTCCATTTCCCCCCTTTTTACATATCAATTATACTTCTTTTTAAATGTTTTTTAGTGGTTGCCCTAGAGTTTTCATTATGTATTATACATTTACAATGAATCAAAGCCCACTTTCAGATAACACTGTATCATTTCATGGGTAGTGTAAGTACCTTATAATAGCAAAATGTTCCTTATTCTTCCCTTCTATTTCTTGTGTCATTGCTGTCATTTATTTCATTTATCCATAATCATGCATAAGTGTATAATAGGCATACCTCAGAGATATTGCAGGTTCAGTTCAAAACCACTGCAATAAAGCAAATATCACAATAAAGCAAATTACACATTTTTTGGTTGTCTAGTACATATAAAATTATGCTTACATTATATCGTAGTCCATTAGGTATGTAATAGCATTATGTCTAAAAAGTAATATGTATACCTTAATTTTAAAATTATTGCTAAAAATGCTACTGATCATCTGAGCCTTCAGCAAGTCACAATCTTTTTGCTGGTGAAGTGTCTTACTTCAGTGTTGATGGCTGCTGACTGATGAGGGTGATGTTTCCTGAAGGTTGAGGTGGCTGTGACAATTTTTTAAAATAAGACAATGAAGTTTGCCACATCGATTGAGTTTTCCTTTCAAGAAAGATTTCTCTATAGCCTGTGATGCTGTGTGATAGCATTTTACCCACAGTAGAACTTCTTTCAAAATTGGAGTCAGTCCTCTCAAATCTTGCTGCTGCTTTATCAACTAAGTTTATGGAATATTCTAAATCCTTTGTTAACATTTCAACAATGTTAATAGCTCTCTTCTCTTCTCTTTTCTTCTCTTCTCTTCTCTTCTCTTCATCTCTTCTCACCAGGAAGAGATTCCATCTCAAGAAACCAATGTCTTTGCTCATCCACAAGAAGCAACTCCTTGTCAATTAAAGTTTTATCATTAGATTCCAGCAATTCAATCACATCTTCAGGCCCCACTTCTAATTCTACTTCTCTTGGTATTTCCACCACTTCTTCAGTGACTTCCTCCACTGAAGTCTTGAACTTCTCAAAGTCGTCCATGAGGGTTGAAAACAACTTCTTCCAAACTCCTGTTAATATTGATATTTTGACCTCCTCCCATGAAGCATGAATGTTCATAATGGAATCAAGAATGGTGAAACCTTTCCAGAAGGTTTTCAGTCTACTTTTCCCAGATCCATCAGAGGAATCATTATCTATAGCAGTTATAGTCTTACAAAATTTATTTCTTAAATAATAAGACTTGAAAGTTGAAATTACTCCTTAACCCATGGGCTGCAGAATGGATATTGTGTTAGCAAGCATGAAAACAACATTAATCTCCTTATACATCTCCATCAGAGCTCTTGGGTGACTAGGTGCATTGTCAATGAGCAATAATATTTTGAAAGGAATCTTTTTTTCTGAGCAGTAGGTCTCAACAATGGGCTTGAAATATTCAGTAAACTGTGCTGTAAACAGATGTGCTGTCATTCAGGCTTTGTTTTTCCATTTATAGAGCAGAAGAGATTTAGCATAATTCTTAAGGGCCCTAGGATTCTGGGAATGGCAAGTGAGCATTGGCTTCAACTTAAAGTCACCAGCTGCATTAGCCCCTAACAAGAGAATCAGTCTGTGCTTTGAAGCTCTGAAGCCAGGCATTGACTTTTCCTTTCTAGCTATGAAAGTCCTACATGGTATCTTCTTCCAATAGAAGGCTATTTTGTCTACATTGAAAAATCTGTTGTTTAGTGTAGATACCTTCATCAGTTATCTCAGCTAGATCTTCTGGATAACTTGCTGCAGCTTCTATATCAGCAACTGCTACTTCACCTTGCAATTTTGTGTTATGGAGATGGCTTCTTTCCTTAAACCTCAAGTACCAACCTCTGCTAACTTCTAACTTTTCTTCTGAGCTTCCTCATCTCTCTCAGCCTTCATAGAATTGAAGAGACTTGGGGCCTTGCTCTGGATAAAGCTTTGGCTTAAGAGAATGTTGTGGCTAGTTTGATCTTCTGTCCAGACCGCCAAAACTTTCTCCATATCAGCAATAAGGCTGTTTTGTTTTCTTATCACTTGTGTGTTCGCTGAAGTAGCACTTTTAATTTCCTTCAAAAAATTTTCATTTGCATTCACAACTTGGCTATTTGGAGCAAAAGTCCTATTATTTGTCCTATCTCAGCTTTTGGCATGCCATCCTCACTTAGCTTAATCATTTCTAGCTTTGATTTAAAGAGACATGCAACTCTTCCCTTCACTTGAACATTTAGAGGCCATTATAGAGTTATTAATTGGACTAATTTCAATATTGTTGTGTCTCAGGATATAGGAAAGCCTGAAGAGAGGAAGAGAGATAAGGGAATGGCCAACCAGTGAAACAAACAGAACGCACACATTTATTAATTAAGTTCATTGTCTTCTATAAGCATGGTTCTTGGCACCCCACACTAATTGCAATAGTAACATCAAAGATAACTGATCACAGATTACCATAGCAGACATAATAATAATGAAAAAGTTTGAAATATTGTGAGAATTACTAGAATGTGACACAGAGACATGAAGTTTGCCCATGCTCTCAGAACAAATGGTACTGATAGACTTGCTCCACGTGTGATTGCCACAAACCTTCAATTTGTAAAAAAAAACAAAAACAAAAACAAAACTCAATATCTATGAAGCACAATAAAGCAAAATGCAATGAAATGAAGTATGCCTGCATACAGGTTGAGTATACTTTATCTGAAATGCTTGGGACCAGAAGTACTTTGGATTTGGGATTTTTTTCAGATTTTGAATATTTGCACTATATTTACCAAATAAGCATTCCTAATCTAAAAATTTGAAATTTGAAATTACCATTTCCTTTAAGCATGACCTCTGAGTGTCTTGTTGGTGCTCAAAAGGTTTCAGATTTGAGAGCATTTCAGATTTTTTGGATTAGGGATTGTCAACTTGAATATACATATTTATGCATATGTAATTAAATATATTGAGGCTATTGTTATTTTGAAAAGTTATATGTTAGGTCAATTAAAAATAAGAAAAATAAAAGGTTTTAATTTTGCCTTCATTTATTGATTCTTTGATGTTCTTCCTTTCTCTGTGTAGATCCAGATTTCTGACCTATATCATTTTCTTCCTCTCTCAAGAATTTCTTTTACCATGTTTCCCCAAAAATAAGACAGGGTCTTATATTTATTTTTCCTCAAGAAGACACCCTAGGGCTTATTTTCAGGGGATGTGTTATTTTTTTTTAAGTACAGTACAACAATCTACATTTATTCAAATATAGTTAAGTCGTCTTCTTCTGGAACATCATCATAACTCTCCAAACCCCGAATTCCATCCTGAATTTCTTGCGACTCTATTTCCTTTAGAAACATTGGCCCCAGTCTCTCAGGTCGAGCAATAGAGTTCTCATGGGGCAGATGAGAAGGGCTGCTCATCTTCTTTACCGATCAGCGACGAAATGCATGGGTTGTGCAGATACGCTGCGTAGCCACACCTATCACTAG
>VBSM01002707.1:3712905-3770761 GCA_008086735.1 Cheirogaleus medius
GCCTCGGCCTCCCAGAGTGCTAAGATTACAGGCGTGAGCCACCGCACCTGGCCTCCTCTCAACTCTTTAAATATTTTATTCCACTCTCTTCTTAATTGTATGGTTTCTCAGAGAAGTCAGATGTAATGTTTATATTTATTCCTCTATAGGTAACGTATTTTTCTTCTCTGGCTTCTTTCAAGATTTTTTTTCTTTATTTTGATTTTCTGAAGTTTGAATATGATATGCCTAGGTATAGGTTGTTTTTGGCATTTATCCTGCCTAGTGTTCTCTGACCTTCCTGGATCTGTGATTTAGTGTCTGAAATTAATTTGGGGAGATTTTCAGTCATTATGGCTTCTGTTCCTTTCTCTCTTTCTTATCCTTCTGGGTATTTCCATTATACATGTTTATACTTTTTATAGTTGTCCCATAGTTCTTGGATATTCTATGATTTTTTAGCCTTCTTCTGTTTGATTTTCCTATGGTCTGAATGTTTGTGTCCCCCAAAATTCATATGTTGAAACCTAATCAGCAATGTGATGCTATTAGGAGATAGGGCCTTTGGGAGGTGATGGTCATGAGGGCAGACCCTCATGAATGGGATTAGTATTTTTATAAAGGAGGCCCCAGAGAGATGATTTGCCCCTTCCTGATGTGAGGACACAGCTAGAATGCACCATTGATGAACTAGGAAATAGGCCTTCACCAGACACCCAAAACACTAGCACCTTGATCTTGGACTTCCCAGCTGTCAGAACTGTCATAAAAAATTTCTGTTGTTTATAAGCCACCCAGTTTATGGTATTTTGTTATAAAAGCCCAAATGAACTAAGACAGGTTTCCAGATTTGGAAGTTTCTATTGTCATATCCTCAACTCAGACATTCTTTCCTCAGCCATGTCCAGTCTACTAATGAGTGAGCCCATCAAAGATATTCTTCATTTCTGTTAGTGATTTTGATCTCTGGTATTTCTTTCTGATTCTTTCTTAGAATTTCTATCTCCCTGCCTATATTATTCATCTTTTCATGCATATTGTATAATTTTTTCATTAAAGCCCTATTCATATTAATCATAGTTTTTTCAAAATTCCCAATATGATAATTCTGACATACCTGCCATATCTGGTTCTGATGTTTGCTTTATGTCTTCAAACTGTATTTTTTGCCATTTAGTATGCCTTGTAATTTTTGGTTACAATCTCCAGTAAATAGGCCTTTAGTAATGTGGTAGTAAGGTGTGGGAGGAAGGGAAGTGTTCTCTAGTTCTATGATAGGTCTCAGTCTTCTTGAAACTGAGGCCCTGGACTGTGAACTTCACAAGTGCTTCTCAGTTTTGTCTCCCTCTCTACCTTAACTGGGACAGGATGGCTGGAAGAGGCTAGAGTTGGATATTTCCCTCCCTTCCCCCAGGTCTATGAGGCTCTTCTAAAACCCTAATGGGTTAGGCTCTGATAAAATAGTTTATCCAGAGGGCAACTCTTATTAAAAGGAGCAAAGCACTCTGCCATTTCAAACATCAAAATGGTTCCTTTTCCCTCCCCATGCCAGAAGCACGAAGAAATTTTTCTGTGATATTCACTATGCGGACCTGGTAGATCTTCTGGAGATAAAACTAAAAAAAAGTGTAGGGGCTCCCCTATGACTGGGTCCCCCTGGAGTTTTTAACTCACAGACTTGTCCACACTGAGCCTCCAACAATTCATCAATTACCATTTAGGTTTTCCAACCCACGCACTAGTTCCCACAGAGGTTTCTGCTCGTTGGTTTCCAGTCTAGTACATTGTGATTCTCTATAATTGCCTGTTTGTGTCTCTAAAGGGGGGCCGAGGCAGCAGTTTGCCCTGTGATCTTATTTCTCTGAAAGATAAAAGAAGAGTTGTTGATTTTTCAGTTTATTCAGCTTTTTCCTTGCTGTAAGACAGAGTGGCAATTTTTAAGGTCCTGACATGCTGGAACAGAAACTGAAAATCTTGTGTCTTAATTTTTACATTTACCTTTCCTCTAAAGGACTAGTCAATGCTTTAAATTCTTTAAAAACATCTGTCAATAAAATTATTACGTAGTCATTTGTCAGTGTGAGCAATTAGTCCTATATTTTGTTATTACAGGGCTCTTATCATTTGCTGTATTTCAAATAAAAGTAATCAATGCTACCTGGAGATATCTTAGTTATATTTTGGGTAGAGAATCTGAACTATGATGAGAACTTTTGAGTGCTGAAATCCTGGTTCATTTATTTAGAAAAACAGGCCTGTGTGCTTTTGTGTCCATCTCTTGTTGCCATAGCCAACTCAGACATAAAGTTCTTCAAGAGGCTTTTTATACTTGTTAATTTAAAATACCAACTTTTCATGGTACTTAGGTGAACCACAATGGAATCTGGAAATATGGTTTAATATTTTAACTTGATTGTTCAGCCTTAGTCTCACAGGCAGAAGCTCTGAAAGAAGAAAATGACAGCCTCCGTTGGCAGCTTGATGCCTACCGGAATGAGGTAGAACTGCTCAAGCAAGAACAAGGGAAAGCCCACAGAGAAGATGACCCAAACAAAGAACAGCAGCTGAAGCTCCTGCAACAAGCCCTGCAAGGAATGCAGCAGGTAAAGGCACTTGGGTTTTCTGAGCTTCTTGGAAGGATAGCATCAGCTCCTAACCTGTAGAAGGGTCCCCTGCAAGCAAATAAAGTATCAAACCTGTTATTTTTCTTGATGCCATACTCTCTGGCATGGCTGAGGAAAGAATTATGTGTGATGGTAAATGAAATATTCAGAGATATACAGAGATATACAGAGATAGCAATGGATCACCAATTTTCAAAGAATGAGCTTTCAATGATAAATACTTAACATCAAAACTACACTGAACATAATCTGATTTTTTCTTCATGCTTCAGAAGATACTTCAGGATCTAGGCAGGCTCTCAGGGTCTTTATGAAAAACCTTAATTATTTATTAATAGATATGAAGAAGTGCTGATAAATCAGTATCTAGTTGATAGAATTCCAAATAATACAGCCTTTTAGAAGGAATGGAAGGAATCCTACCCTTGATTTGGCTGTAAGTAGGGACATTATGGGTTTCTAAGTATCAATGGTTTGGGCACCTATTACCAATTTTTTTTATTTTGTTTTCTTTTGTATTAACAGTAATTTATGTGAATGGGTTTACCTGCATATAATTGCAAGAATAAAAAGTAAAGTAGCACCTACCTCTGCTGAAGCAGAGAATAAGGACTCACCTGGAAATTCCAGGGCCTCATCCAGCACCTGGGGTATACAAGTGCTTATCCTAAAGGACTAGAGCCACACACATGACCCAAAAACAACATTTCAGCTTGTTCTTCCAGCAAGCACCACCTACTGACAGGAGGTCAATTTGCATGCCCTTTATAGCATTTACTGACTCAATTTTACAAGGTATGGGGGGGGTCTAAGGAGTGGCCATTTGGGGGAGTGCCTGCCCTTCCCCACAGAAAAACCACTACTAGATAAGGGTGGAAAGATCCCAGCCCAGGGCCTTAGAATACAAGCATTTAGGACCCTCCCTCATGAACAGCATTCCCAATTTGGAAAGCTTGTCCTGACCCTCCTAGTGGCCAGAAAATCAACTTCTGAGCCCCGCCCAGGCTTTGCAAAGCCTTTCAGGCTCCCACAATCCAGCCACAATTTGTCTTGCTCCTCCCCTGACCTCAGGAGAAATAGGGATCAAGCAAACCCCTGGGAGCTACATGGTCTCTCTTAAAGCTTGGGGCATTCATATGCCCCACCTGAGGGACCAGAGCTTACCACAAGCACAAGAGACCATCTCAGCAGCTGACTCTTCCACACAAACATCAATCAGTGATGGGGGGGAAAACCCCATAGCTAAGCATACCACCCCCCAACTCAAGCAAAGAGGGAGCAGCTGATTCATACTCACAAGTACCACCCACAATCACTGAGATTAAGCTGGGGGGTCTAACTCACTACACACTGTTGGGAAGAGGTGAAGCCAGCAGGTCAGAAGTAACCTGAGAGGTACAGCAAACCTCCTAGAACACCCCATAGACAACTCAGGATCAGCATTCCTCTTCCTGGAATACTCAGGGATTGATCTTTGGGGACCTGGAGACAGACCCATAAGCCAGGCCCAGGACTCCCCAGGTCTCAACTGAGAGGCCTGATGAGAAGGAATTAGTGAAAGAACTCCAGAAACATGAAAATGCAGAGCAAAAGGACACCCCAAAAGAAAACAATAACTC
Source organism: Cheirogaleus medius (assembly GCA_008086735.1). NCBI lineage: Eukaryota > Metazoa > Chordata > Mammalia > Primates > Cheirogaleidae > Cheirogaleus > Cheirogaleus medius. The sequence goes on from VBSM01002707.1 coordinate 3,717,128, forward strand.
CTTACCAATGGATACCAACCAAACAAAAAGATTGAAATGGCAGATGAAGAATTTTGAATATGGATTGTAAGGAAAGTCAATGAAATACAAGAAAAAATAGACACCCAACACAAAGAAACCACAAAAACAATGCAGGAAATGAATGAAAAATTTACTGAGGAAATCAACTTCTTAAAAAAAAAACAGAACTTGCAGAAATGAAAAATTAATTCAAGAAAATACAAAACACAGTGGAAAGCCTTAAGAATAGGCTGCATCAGGCAGAATAAAGAATCAGAGCTTGAAGATAACACCTATAAGTTAAACAAGTAAATCAAAGAGAGAGAACTGACAAATAAGAGAAATGAACAAAACCTACAAGAAATATGGGATTATATAAAGAAGCCTAACATAATAATCATAGGCATCCCTGAGGGCAAAGAAGAAAATACACAAGGGTTGGAAAATCTATTTGAGGGAATAATTGAGGAAAATTTCCCTGGCCTTGCTAGAAATATACATATCCAGGTACAAGAAGATCAAAGGATCACTGGGAGATTCATTGCAAAAAGGCAATCACCACAACACATAGTTATCAGACTGGCCAAAGTAAACACAAAAGAGGCTCTCCAATGAGCTATAAGGTGAAAGCAACAGATACCTTACAAAGGAAAACCCATCAGACTAACTGCAGACTTCTCAAGAGAGACCTTACTCAGTTGGGAACCCATTCTCAGTCTTCTCAAACAGAATAATGGCCAGCCTAGAATTGTGTTTCCTGCAAAACTAAGTTTCTTATATGAGGGAGAAATAAAGACTTTCTCAGACAAGCAAACACTGAGGGGATTTGTCAAGACCAGACCTGCCCTGCAGGAAGTCCTCAGAACTGAATTAAACAAGGATTAGCACAATAGTCACCCACTGGTGTAAAACACTGAAAAGCTAAAGCTCAGAGCCCATATACCTCAATGGCTCAAGTGGTAAAACAAAGCAATAAAGTTCTACTTAATAGGATGAACAGAAGTCCACCCACTTATCACTTCTTTCAATAAATGTGAATGGTTTGAACTCCCCACTAAAGAGACATGGGATGGCTAAATGGATAAAAAGAATACAAGCTAAGTATCTGCATCTAACCCACAAGGACTCATTCGTACTCAAGGTGAAGGGATGGAAAACAATATTCCATGCAAATGGAAAGCAAAAGAAAGCTGGTGTAGCCATTGTCATATCACATAACATAGACTTCAAATCAGCAAAAGTAAAGAAAGACAAAGATGGTCATTATACAATGGTGAAGGGAACAATTCAACAAGAAGATGTAACAATCCTAAATATTTATGCACAGGAGCACCCACATTCATAAAGCAAACCCTACTAGATCTAAGCAAAGAGATACACAGAAGCATCATAGTTTCTGGGGACTTCAACACCCCACTGACAGATCTGGACAGATCATCCAGGCAGGAAATAAATAAAGAAACACTGGACTTAAAAGGGACTCTAGAATAAATGGGCCTAACAGACATGTACAGAACATTCTACCTAAAAACCACTGAATATATGTTCTTTTCATCAGCTCATGGAACATTCTCTAAGATTGATCATATCCTAGGCCACAGATATATCTCACCAGACTTAAAAAAATGAAAATTATACCATGTATCTTTTCAGAATACAGTGGAATAAAATTAGAAATCAATTCCAACAGAAACACTCAACTCTACACAAAGTCATAGAAATTAAACAACCTATGGCTGAATGATTATTGGTCAAGGAGGAAATTAAGATGTAAATCAAAAGATTCTTCAAACTGGATGAGAAAGGGGACACAATAATCACGATCTGTGGGATTCAGCAGAAAAAGTGATAAGAAGAAAATTCATAGACATAAATGCCTATATCCAAAAAACATAAAGATCAGAAATCGACAAGTTTGGTGAATCATCTCAAGGAATTGGAAAAGGAAGACCAAATCAATCCCAAACCCATCAGAAGAAAAGAAATAACTAAGGTCAGAGCAGAACTAAATGAAATTAATAACAAAAGAATTATACAGAAGATTAATGAAATAAAAAGTTGGTTCTTTGAAAAGATGAAAATAATCAACAGGCCTCTCTTTATATTTACCAGAAACAGAAAAGAAAGGACCCCAATGAGATCAATTAGAAATGACCAAAGAGATATTACAACTAATACTATGGAAATATAAAATATCATCTTTAAATATTATAAAAATCTCTATGCATGTAAACTAGAAAATGTTGACAAAACAGACAAATTCTTGGAAACACGCAACCTCACTAGGCTCAATCAGGAAGAAATAGAATTCATGAACAGACCAATATCAAGTAATGAAATTGAAGCAATAATAAAAAATCTCTCAACAAAATAAGTCCCAGACCAGATGGTTTTACACCAAAATTTTATCAGACCTACAAAAAAGAACTGGTACCTATACTGCAGAAATTATTTCATAACATAGAGAAGGAAGGAATCCTCCACAACTTGTTCTACAAAGCCAATATCACCTTGTTACCAAAGCCAGAAAAGGACACAACAAGAAAAGAAAACTACAGACCAATATCCCCTATGAATATAGGTGCAAAAATTCTCAATAAAACCTAACAAACTGAATTCAGGTGTTTATCAAAAAAATAATCCACCATGATCAAGTGCTTCATTTCAGAGATGCAAGGATAGTCCAACATATGCAAATCTATAAATGTGATTCACCACATAAATAGAAGCAAAAACAAAGACCACATGATCCTCTTGACAGACGCAGAAAAAGCATTTGACAAGATTTAGCTCCCATTTATGATAAGAACTCTTAACAAAATAGGCATAGATGGAACATACCTCAATATTATAAAAGCCATATATGCCACTCCCCCAGCCAACATCATGCTGAACAGGGAAAAACTGAAAGCATTCGCATTCCAGAACTAGAACCAGACAAGGTTGCCCACTGTCACCACTTCTGTTCAACATAGTGTTGGAAGTCCTAACGAGAACAATCAGGCAAGAGAAGGAAATCAAGGGTATTGAAATGGGGGAAAATTAGGTCAAACTATCACTCTTTTGCTGATGATATGATCTTATTTCAATAAAAACCCAAAGAATCTGCCAAGAGACTCCTGGAATTAATAAATAAATTCAGCAAGTTTCAGGTTACAAAATAAATGTACACAAATCAGTAGCATTCGTTTACACCAACAACAGTCAAACTGAGAATCAAATCAAAGTCTCAATACTTTTCACAATATCAACAAAGAAAATAAAATACCTAGGAATATATTTAATCAAGGAAGTGAAAGACCTCTATAGGGAGAACTACAAAACACTGAGGAAGGAAATCACTGAGGATGTAAACAAATGGAAAAACATATCATGTTCATGGATTGGCAGAATCAACATTGTTAGAATGTCTATACTACCCAAAGTGATTTACAAATTCAATGCAATCCCCATTAAAATACCAGCATCATTTTTTTGCAGATCTAGAAAAAATAATTCTACACTTCATATGGAACCAGAAAAGACCCTAAATAGCAAAAGCAACCTTAAGCAAAAAGAACAAATTGGGAGGCATCAATTTACCAGACTTCAAGCTATACTACAAGGCTATAGTAAACAAAACAGCATGGTAATGGCACAAGAAAAGAGCCCTAGACCAATGGATCAGAACAGAGAACCTAGATATAAAACCATCCTCATATTGCTATCTGATCTTTGGCAAAGCAGACAAAAACATACACTGGGGAAATAAATCCATATTCAATAAATGGTTCTTGGAAAATTGGATAACCACATAGAGAAGACTGAAACAGGATCTGTACCTCTCATCACTCACAAAAATTAGTTCATGATGGATAACAGACTTAAACCTAAGGCATGAAACTATAAGAATTCTAGAGGAAGAGGTTGCAAAAACTCTTATAGATATCAGCCTAGGCAAAAAATTTATGAAGAAGACCCCAAAGGCAATCACAGCAACAACAAAAATAAATAAATAGGACCTGATTAACTTAAAAAGCTTCTGCATAGCCAAAGAAACAATCAGTAGAGCAAATAGACAACCTACGGAATGGGAGAAAATATTTGCATGCTATACATCCAAGAAAGGGCTGATCATCAGAATCTATGAAGAACTCAAGTGAATCAGCAAGAAAATAAATCAAACAACCCCATTAAAAATTGGGCAAAAGAAATGAACAGAGGCTTTTCAAAAGAAGATAGACTAATGACCAATAAATATATGAAAAATGCTTAATGTCTCTAATCATCAGGGAAATGCAAATCAAAACCACAATGAGATATCACCTAACTCTAGTCGGAATGGCTTTTAGCAAAAAGTCCCAAAACAACAGATGCTGGCATGGATGCAAAGAGAAAGGAACACTTATATACTGTTGGTGGTACTGCAAACTAGTGTAACCTCTATGGAAAGTAGCATGCAGATACCTCAAAGAACTAAAAGTAGACTTACCATTTGATCCAGCAATCCCACTACTGGGTATTTACCTAAATGAATAAAAGACATTTTATTTAAAAAAAAGACACTGGCACTCAAATGTTTATAGCAGCACAATTCATAATTGCAAAGATATATAAATAACCCAAGTGCCCATCAATACATGAATTAATTAATAAAATATGATATATGTATACCATGGAGCATTACTCAGCCATAAAAAATGGTGAACTAATACCTTTTGTAACAACCTTGATGGAACTTGAGACTATCCTTTTAAGTAAAGTAGCGCAAGAATGGAAAAACAAGCACCACATGTACTCAATACTAAACTGGAACTAATTGATCAACACTTATGTGCACATATGAACATAAAACTCAGTGGAAAACAAATAGTTGTGAGGGGGAAGAGAGGATGGGTAAATTCACACCTAACGGGTACAATGCACACTATCTGAGTACCTTTGACCCAAACTATACAAAAGCAATTCATGAAACCAAAACATTTGTACCCCCATAATATTCTGAAATAAAAATGGAAAATTAGTAAAGTAAATAAGTGTTTCTAACTGTAATTGCACTCAGATACAACATTGTGTAATAGATGCTCAAGATCAAGAAGTTTTATGTAACCATCACCACAGTGAGCCTACAATTTAAAAGATATCAACATCTGCTTTCACTACAGTAAAGGATTAATGCTTCTGAGTAAGAGTACTATATCCTCTGTTGTGCCAGACTACCAGCCATTTTCTTTACAACTTAAATTGTGCAATAATTTTTTAACTATATGTCTTGGAATCAGCTAGGGAAAAGCTAATTGCTGGTGGAAAATTACAAATTATGAACAGGGAAGTTCTTCTGGCACTAGGAGCTCCATGTTATTATTTCTGCCACCATTGTCTTCCTGTATGACAAGTAATATCACATTAATATTTCACCTTTCCTATTAGCAAAATGTGTGAAGTAATGCTTACCTTCTTTTTACTGTCACCATGGAGTTTAATTAGAACATGTAAATTATATCAGAGTTCTTTCTACCAGAAAATGCATCTCCTCAGCTAGACATCAAAGAACTTTGACAATATATTAATATATTGTACCATTTTTATCCCTATCAGTGGTCTTTTGCAAGCCTCTGACAAGCAAGACTGTGGAAATATTTTTATTGTTGTTGTTTTTCCCCTCTTACCTTGATTTTGTAACCATTTCACACGAGGACAGTTCTGCTACTTATATGCAATTTAAAAAGGGCGAACTTTTTTTCATTTCATCACTTCAAAGACCTCAGTGAGAATTAGGTCTCTACCTCCCCCCAAATTAATTTCACTCATTTTGATTATTTTTATTGGAAAATAGACTTGTAAACAATGATAAAATTTCTTCCATCTTATCCCAAAAGATGTATAGTATAAAATTAATTAATTATAATTAATTAATATAGTATAAAGTTAAGAATATGGACTCTGAGGTTAACCTGATCTGGTTTTAAATCTCATCTCTGCCACTTACTATCTGAATGGCCTTAGGGAAGCCACTTAACCTCTTTAAGCCTCAGGGATAATAGTATCATAGGTTTATTGGGAGCCTTAGATGAGATCATGCATATAAAACCCTTAGTACAATGCTTAATACATATGAGGCACTCAAGGAATAGCACTGTTGAAATTATTAATAATGATAAATCCAGCTCCCTGCCTCCTGATAGGGAAACTAACATATGTAAAATTTGTATTCTTTACTACTTTCCTCACAGAAATTGAACTTGGCTTGGCAAATGGCTATTTGTGAGAATGCTTTACAACATCAAGTTCACTTCTATGTAGCAATTAAGACATTGCCCACATGGTATTAACTGCACCCTGCCCTTACTCCTGGCCAGAATAGGGAAAGTTAAGTGCCTGGATCAATTAGTTTCTCAGGTCCTTTCTAAAATATGAACAAGTTCAAAGGAAGTTCATAAGAGCCAGATAAAATAACTTAAAGTGAGAAATATTTTCCCAATCACTGCATGGAAAAATGATTGTGTGTATCTAACTTCAGCCAAGGATTTTAAGTTAAGTGCGATCCTTAGTTGGTGACTTGACTGTCTTTTGTCTTTCTTGTAGCATCTACTCAAAGTCCAAGAGGAATACAAAAGGAAAGAAGCTGAACTTGAAAAAGTAAAAGATGATAAGTTGCAGGTGGAAAAAATGTTGGAAAATCTTAAAGAAAAGGTACATGTGCCCTAAGTGAACCTTTTCCCTTGACCCTTTAACCACTTTCAGTGACAATGAAAATGCTCTGAAAGTTACTGTGATAGGAATCGATGTGGAATGTTTGGCTGATTAGGGATTAAAACCCCTTCTCCATGGTAACTTGTATTAAGGGATCTGCTTTTAGGTACGAGTCCTTGGCATTTCTAAGTGTTCTAGAGAGTATACCTTTTGATGAATAAGAGGTCAGTCCATCCCTAAAATTCCTCAATCTTCCCCTTGGAGAAGACCAAAGTGTACACCTCTTCCCTGCTTCACGTTGTCAAGCAAATAGCAATATAGAAAATTTGTGTGACCCAAGGTAACTTTGAGCATTTTGTTAAAGGAACACAAGTGCACCCTAGAATGTTGACATTTCATTGCAGACTCTCCATCTAGTGTAATAATGAGCAGCTGTAAGTGAGAATAGTAGCCAACACCAAAAGGAGGGAACCCTTGGACAGAAACAAGGAGACACAGTATTCTAAAGCTAGAGACTAGCAACAGGGAAGTCAAGGTAGAACTTTATCAAGTGAAAGCTCTCAGTAATAAGAACTACCAGTGAGGACCTCTGAGAGCATCTGCTAACATCTGGATGGATTAGTTTATCACAACCATGAATCAGGTGCCTGGTCTGTTCAAGGTGTATAAAGTCTACTGATGGCTGACTCCCTGTCATACCTCTTCAATCTCCTTGATGCATGGACATTCAGCTGAAGTTATCCTCTGAAAAGAAAGGCCCATTGACCAGAACTGCCTGCTTTTAATGTCTCTGAAGGAAGAGAATATTAGAAGCTTGGACCAAGAGTCAGAAATCAACAATGATACACTTCCTCAAGAGCTCATGCTCTTTATCTTCTGTGTTCAGCTCAGGAAGATGCAATACACACAGGTCCTGGGTGTGTTTACCAGCGCAGTGCCTTCCCCCAGAGTGCCATTAAGAACTGGCAACCTTGGTGTAGTTGAAACATATGATTGAAAGTGTTTTCTTCTAGAGGCCATTTGCAATATGCTTTTAATTCTTCCACTTCATAAAACCAACTCACTTTCCAGTTTTTGTGGATACTATTAAAGAAACGAGCACAATCCCAGAGAAATACATTTATCAAACATTTAATTGAAATGTGCCAAAGCTGCTCTCCTAATCAGGACTTCCCTCTTGCTATCAGAGCTTCTAAATGTCCCAGAGCTGCCACATAGCTCTGTTTTGCTTTGCACATAAAGCTGAGTAGGTAGCCAGAAGACTATGTAGACCTGGGGTTATGCTCCTGACATTATGCTTAAGATCACTCTTCAGGATTGACATCACAAATTGACTTAAAGACATTTTTCATGTAAACAGCTTTCTGCTTTGTAACGTATTTCCTTTAAAGAAGCAAGAGGCCAAATGGCATAGGAGAAATATGTCATCCCGTGCCTAATAATAAGTGTTTCTTATTTGAAAACTGAATAGACCATGAAATGGCAGCTAAAGAAAACAGGGAAAGAGATCTAACTGATAATCCAAAAAAAGTCAGTCAAAATATGTTTCCCCTGCTATTTAGGCAAAGCTTCTTTTAGAGAAATTCATGACAGTTCATTATAAACTGATCTTCTCTGGGAAGCTGATTTGTGACCAAATATTTCAACCTGACACAATTAGGTTAGGAAGCAAAGTACCATCACATTAGACTGCAAAAATAATTTCAGGTTGAAAGGAAAGCAATAAGTTTTGGTGAGGAAGGATCCTTTTTTGTTTGTTTTTGTTTGGGTTTCTTGACAGTAAGCTACACTGTGAGTTATTGTCAGTGTTTTGCAATATAACAATGTGACTTATGTCTGTCTTACTGCTGACAAAAACTAGCTCTTTGAATCAGCTAGTAAAATTCAGGGTGATAAGCATCCCTTCAATATACCATCTAATTTTTTAAATGCCAGCTATAATAAAACTGAAGTCAGGTTTCAGTAAGGCTGCAGTTCTATTCAGTATGGCTAAAAATTCTCAGAATATCTTCACATCTTAAATCAACCCCAATCTGTTAAACTTTCACACTTGAGAAATGGCTTACTGGATCATTTAATGTTTTAAAGGGGTTAGAAGCAGATGTGAAGCCCGTGGCTTAGAAGTGAGCCAGTAGTATAAATCAAACATGGCATAATGGTTACTGCCTGGATTGGATTCTAAGGGCCAAAGATTGAGTAGATCATCAAGAAAGGGTTCCCTTCTGACTATAGTCAGGAAGCCTGTAAATCCTTAAAACAACATGTCTTGCAGCCTAGACCATTCATTTCATCCAGAGACAGCATACTGGAAGTTTTGAAGACATCTTTAAAGAAAACAGAAGGAATCCTGTCCCTGCCAAGGGTTTGTGGAAGGGAAGAAGTAACAAAGCATGAGTCAGCCATGATATCTGCCCCACAAGGAGCATTTCACCAGCATTTCTTTTACAACAGTAAGAGACCAAAGCAGTGATTTCTTTTATTCCTTCTTCTGAAGCCTCTTCCTTCACATTTAAAATACAGAAAAGATGTTCTCGGTACCCAAAGAAAAAAAGATCCATGAAAGGTCTGGGGGTATTTTTCAGTTTAATTGCTGCTCATGTATTTCACCTGAGTTTCTCTTACAACACCTACCTGCTATACTCAGAAAGAGAAAACCTTTCAACAACAAAGAAGGCCATTGACTAATGATATTTTTGGTCATGGTCATTTCTTGCTATTAAATCACAAATATTCTAACTGATAATGTCCCTACAGAAAGAAGAGAGAAATTTGCTAATCAATAGATAAAGGCTCTGGTTTTTAGTTTAAAAGCCAACAGTTGATTATCTGTGAGTGGATTGGCTACACTGTAGATTGTCCATTCAGAAATGGAACTTACCATTAACAGAGTAGGTACCTAAAATCAAAAAAGAATGGTCTTTTAACAGTGGATGACTTGGGATGAAATCCAGACTCCACCACTTCCTGGCAATGTGATCTTAGCCAATTTTTCTAATTTATCTGAGCCTCACTTTCCTCATCTGTAGAATGGAGATAATGCATATCTAACAATGCCTGGCATCTAGTTAGTAGACAATAAATGTTGGGTCTGGTTCCCAGGATTACTTGTACAGAGTCAAGAATGATAAAGGCAAAAAATAAAACTGGTGAAGATAAATGTTTAAATTGTTCTGTGTTTTGAAGCCATGTAAAAAAGCTTTGGAATACCTGTGATGCTTTTGTAATTTATGCTGTTTTCCCTCCCATTCAATAATCCAAATTGAATAATAATCCAAATTGCTTTTATGGTCCTGTGTTAAAAAGTTGCCTGTTGTGTAGTTAATTGAAATCAACTCTATTGACAAATAAGGTGAACTGACCCAGGAGGCATGTTATTCCCACAGGAAAACTCTGCTTCCAGACTGTGTGCATCAAGCCAGGATAGTGAGTACCCTCTTGAGAAGACCATGAACAGCAGTCCTATCAAATCTGAACGTGAAGCACTGCTAGTAGGTAAGAAGCTAACAAACATATGCAATGCATGGGATACAGCAGAGGACGGGAAGGGTTTACCTAAGATTAATAAGCATACAGCAAGCATTTATGAAGCATGACAGTGCAAGAAGTCACAGTTCTGAAGATGACGGTATAAGAACAAGTACAAATGTCCCTAAAAATTGTAACAGCAGCTCCCAGCCCTCTTCAAGCTCCTTGTAGCCACTGCTGCATGAAGTGTGTCAGTACCAGCACAATGCCAAAAGGGGTCAGTGGAGAAACATATTGGAGATTTAAAAAAAATCTCTATGCAGGGATAGCTAAGCCCTCTCCTATCCACTCAGGGAGCTAATGCAGACTCTGTTCGGCAAAGAGCTTTTCCAGATGAGCCTCTGTAACAAGTGTATGCCTCTCGAGTTTTTCCAGATTACTGACTAAGCTATTTTTACTCACAACATTTCGGACACCAAATGAGAGGATTTTTGTTTTTTTTTTTTTTTTACTTCCTACTACCAAATATGTGATGTCTTTTCTAATACCACATCTCCAACTCTTTGACACTAACTGGGCATCCTACGACGTAATTTAATTCAATTCTGACACTCACTACCTGAACTTACCATTACACCCCACTGGTTTAAGAGCTCAGTACCACAAGAGTGCCTTCACTTTAGTCACCAGGCTCAAATATCAGGTCCCCAAGTTACCCACACTTCTGTCCAGTTTGGCTATAAAGTCAAGAGTTCCCATGACCGCCCACCTCAGGTTCAATAATTTTCTAGAACAACTCACAGAACTCAGGAAAGTGCCTTACTGACTATTACCAGTTTACTGTAAAGGATACAGTGGAAGAGATGGAAAGGGCAAGGTACTGGGATGGGGTATGCAGAGCTTCTATCTCCTTTCTGGGTGTGCCACTCTCCCAACTTCTCGATATGTTCACCAACTGAGGGGGGCTCTCTGGACCTTATCATTTAGGGGTTTCTATGGAGGCTTCATTACATAGGCATGATTGATTGAATCATTGGCATTGGTGATTAGCTCACTTTCCAGCCCCTCTCCTCCCCCCGATGTTGAGGGAGAGGTTGAAAGTTCCAACCCCCTAATAATGCCTAGGTCTTTCTGGTGGCAGGCTCTGTTCTAAAGCTAAGGAGGGGCCCCCAGCCACCAGTCATCTCCATTAGCATACAGAAAAACACTCTCATCACTCCAGAAATTCCAAGGGCTTTAGAAACCAGGGACAGAGACCAAATATTTATTTTTTTATTATATCACATTGGCAGATGACTCGTGAGACAGTGGTATGTTGGACACAGGTGGGCTCTGATGAGATCAATGCAGAATTGCTCTTTCTATATATAAAAATTCATTTCGAGAGGCAAGATAGCACAAATGGTTAAAGAATCAGACAGACCTGGCTTCCCATCTTTACCCCACCATTTGTTTTCTGAGCTTCAGTTCCTCCATCTTCAAAATGGGCATAATGATATTGTCTACCTCAAAGGGCAACTGCAAGTATTAAATAAAATAACTCATTTAAATCACTTCGCAAGCCCTCATAAATGGAACTACTTTACCCTTAGAGCACTATTCGCAAATGCTTGTTGACTTCATATTCCATTTGGACAACAGTGGCAGATTGAGATTCTAAAATATTTAAGAGGGTCTAATCATTTAAGAGGGGGTGGTCTCAGGCCACAACAGATAATCTCAGCTGCCTTCTAGGAAGCTCAGCCGACAGAGGCCCCACCCCAGTCTAAACAGTCCTCCACACTGACTGGTTTCTGCATATTTTTAAGATATATCTGCTTCCTTTGGTAATAGATATTATACTCAGATCTAACACTTTGATATGTTAAATAAAGATGCACAGGGGGATCTGCCATTGAGTCTTCAAGAAACTGACAACTTATTAACGTCTTCCAACTCAAAATTCTTAACAAATTGGCATGGCAACAGGGAGACCTGTCAGAGAAATGCTGAGGGTAGAAGGAAGCCTCTGTAAATGGATAGTCTTAGGAAAAAAGATTCTTAAAATAAGTGTTTATTCTCTTGTTTTTAAAAAAAGGTAGTCTTGGGTTGGCAGAGAGGAAGGAAAATCTGTTTTTTAAATCAGTTCTATGGGTTTGAACCCACAAAAACTGCTTAGTGTTTTTAAAACTATTTCTTGGCATTGGCATTGGCTTAGACTTATTTCTTGGCATTATATAGCCTTTTTTGGCCAGAACATCTAGAATTTCTTTGAATGTGGACTGTCTTCTTCAGAATTTAAGTTTCTCAGCTAGAATCAGTGTTTGGAAATTCGATTTACCTAGTCATTTAAGAATAAAGTAGTGTTATAAGTAATAGCATCTCTTTTGAACAGATTTTGCCCCCCCCCCAACTTACCCCTTTGCCATCTAATATTTGGAAGATTTTAACAAAGAACTGATTGAACTTCAAGCTACAATTTAAAATTGTGCTAGTCTTTGTCAGTCTCTTAAAGGGACAGAGGAGTTGTAGTTTATAAACCAAATCAAATTTCGTGTTTATTTCCTGGCAGTTTTCAGCAAACTCAATTCTGGGTCTATTTGATGTACCTAAGATCTTATGAAAGGAGGTGAACTCAAAAAAAATTAAAGAAAAAAAATAGTACACTTTTGAGCCATTTATTTTCCACCTGTTGCCAGAGAAAGAAGTATTAGAACAATTAATCAAGGCAGTAAGTGAAGCTGCCAATCACCCCACAGTCAGGCAGAGTAGAAATCACATGCATTCCTGAAAGCTGTAAACTGCGATAATAATTCTGTTACACAAAGAGATTTGGGGCTCTACAAAATGCTAGTGACCACTTGTGTCTGCCATGAATTAAATGTTTGGCTTTTCTTTACAGAGCTACTCACAAAATAAAACCCAAATACGATCAACAGATTATCTTGTGAGAGGCACTGGGTTAATCAGGCAAAGTACAACAGCAAGGCATTATTAACACCTAAGAGGCTGAAATCTAATTTAAAGGCCATGTGAAGGAGCTGCAAAAACCCAGCATAGCCTAAATTCATTGTAAAATTCTAGAATTCAAATGATGTCCAGCCATCACAAATAATGGAAGTGACTGTTCAAATGCCAGCCTTTCTACCTGTGAAAGGGGTACAGTGGGGGTACAGTGAGAGTCAGTCTGTCGTCAAGAGTGACTGCCTGGATTCAAATACCAGCTCTGCCACTTACCAGCTGTGTGACCTTGGGCAATTTACTTAAACTTTCTGTGACTCAGTGTCCTCATCTCAGTGAAATGGGGATGGCAATACTGACCTCACGGGGTTGTTAGAAAGATTAAATGAGTAAAATCTGTGTAAACTTAGAATAGTGTCCAGTATGTTTATGTTGTACATATGAGTTACCTCTTACTATTCACTATCACGTGGAATCTCAAGGACTACAAAGCTCAAGTGTAACCTTCATGATATTGTCTCTATAGGAATCATCTCTACATTCCTTCATGTTCACCCATTTGGAGCAAGCATTGAATACATCTGTTCCTACCTGCACCGTCTTGATAATAAGGTACGTGAGGGCAGGGGTACGGTGTTCTTTGTGAACAGGTGACTTGACTTAAGCATAAATCGACCACTAATTATTGCTCTAAGGAAGTTTCTCTCACCTGCTCCCACTATGATTCAATGTAGAGCTTCCCCTTTGCAAATAGGGTGACCATCTGTCCCAGTTTGCCTAGGACTGAAGGGTCTCCTGTGACTTGAGACTTTTGATGCTAAAACCAGGGAAGTCTCAGGCAAACTTGAAGAAGTCGGCCACGCTACTTCCAAAATACATCTTAGAAGAATTTTTCTCCCTTCTCTCAATTTACATATAAGCTGCAAATTAACCAATATCAGCTTTCTCACCCACCAAACTTTTGTCCTGAATTTTTCTTTTTTAAATGTATTTATGTATGTAGTTATATTTTTATTTCAGCATATTATGGAGGTACAAATGCTTAGGTTACATATATTGCCTTTTCCCCACCAGAGTCAGAGCTTCAAGCGTGTCTATCCCCCAGATGGTGCACATCGCACCCATTGGGTGTGAATATACCCATCCCCTCCTCCCCCCTCCCATCTGCCATGTCCTGGATTTTTATCCATTAGCAAATGTTAATTTTCAGAATTGGAGGTCTTACCCCATCCACCTCTCCCACCATCACTACTGCCATTATCTATTACAAAACAATCAAGGCAGAGCCAACAACAAAGAGAGAGAGAGAGAGACAGAGAGACAGAGAGAGAGATGGAGCAATAAGCTGAGGGCCTCTGTAGCACAGACTGAATATTTGCTCACAGCTGATCTCGTGGGCTATTCCTTCCCTGAATGCTCTCCTTCGGGGGAACTCCCAGGGCATCTGGAGCAGGGGTAAGTGCTGATTCTCTAGGAAGTCAAGGATGCCTCTTAGAGGCAAGAGGGGATTCTTGACTCATCAGAATGAATCAACTCATGACACATTTTTTCAGAAGCAGCATTCAGTTAAGCCTCCTCATGGATTATATTCCTTATTTCACAGGATCTGGGCCTTTTGAGATGTGCCATTGAATGCAGATTCCTGACATGTGGATGTCCAAACTTTTAAGCCATTTAAGTATATATCCTCATAACAAAGGCACTGGCCCACTTGGGAATCTTATTGCTCTAACTATATTCCAGCTATATACATCCTCCTCAATGGCATTTGCTTTAGTTCTAACTAGCACTCCCCCTCATTTCCCTCTGGGAAGTGCTGCTATTCTGTAATTAAATAGCCCATTTGGCAGTGGAGGGGATAATGGAATGTGAGTACCGGACCACGCAGCGGTATGAAAATGAACTATACAAACTATATGTCAGTAAAAACTATCTGCTTCTTTTTTAATTTACAAAAATAAGATATACACATTATCTTTGAAATGTAAGCATTATAGAAATATGGTAAAGGGAAAGTAAAATTACCCACAATCCCACTACTCAAGGATAACTACTGTTAGTTTGGCATATATTTCAGACCCTGTTCTATACATATGCTGTACCTATATTATATGTATATATTTATAAACATTATCTATGTTTTTTGAAATGGGGATTCTACTCTATATGATACCCTGCAATGTGCTTCTTTCATGTAACTGGATACAGTGTACTACCAGCACTGGGAAGAAGGCATGACTTCACTCTAGGCCCAGTTCCTCCTTACCAGCTTCCTACCACAGTAGTGTCAGGGCCTCCCGAGGAGAGCCTCAGTGATACCAACAGAATTTGGGCTCCATCCCTGAAGCTTCAGGCACATTCAGTGTGGCAGCAACTCTGGGCTTCTTTAAGGATCCCTTGGTGTCCTTCAGCAAAGCCCTGGTGCCCAGGTTCACAGTTAAGAAGGTACTTTATTAACGTTACTAATGCAGAGATGACCACCCAAAAACAAGCCCTGAAGGAGCCCACAGATTTGTTTTTGTGTTTAAGTGTGTGTGTGTGTGTGTGAGAGAGAGAGAGAGAGAGAGAGAGAGAGAGAGAGAGAAATGGGGAGAGACAATGCACAGAAGTAATAACACAGAGCACTCCTCATTTCTCTTACTTTTCCTTTGTGAAACTAATGAGCACGTGAAGAATTCTGCTCTGGTGGCAGCCATTTCTGCCTCCCTCCCCTCCCAAAAGACTTAGCAGATTCAGTGGGTCGGCACATAGCATCACCAACGCTGAGCAGCCGTCATTCAGCTGGATACAAACCCAAGCCTCTCCATGAAACTGACCCCAGCTCTTTCCAATAGCAAGCTCAGTGGAGCCTGTCTGGTGGTCACAACAGAGGAACACTGTCATCTGAAAGCCACTTTACCAACACACACATATGCACAAGGACAGGAAGGAGGTTACCCCCACCCCACCCCAAAACACACACACATACACATCAGCATTCTAAAGTAAGCAACACTGGGAAAGATTAGGAAAGTAGAACTGGTTTTGAATGGAGATGCTCTCTCTGTCCTGCAGATCTGCACCAGTGATGTAGAATGTCTCATGAGTAGACTCCAGCATACCTTCAAGCAGGAGATGACTGGAGTTGGAGCCAGCCTGGAGAAGAGATGGAAATTCTGTGGCTTTGAGGGCTTGAAATTGACCTAAATCTCTTTGCCTAACAACTTGGGATCCTGAAAATAAATGTGTGTTGGACAAGCTTACAAAGTGATTTGTATTTTAAATGATTTTCAAGTGGAAATTGATTTAAATTTGTCAATTCGTTCCTTGAATATGTTTTGAGTTAAAATAAGGATCCTAGAACAGCACCTCGAGCTACAGGCCCTAAAAAGAAATTGCCTCAAACCTCAAGTGCTGTAACTTCTTTCCCTTTGTGTCAATTGGTTGTCTTTAAGTATTGAAAAAGTCCTGAGACTAAAGAGTATTTGCAGTGTTTTTGGTGTCTGTACTACTGTTGTAGACTTTGGTATTTTTTTAAACACTGTTAACTGAAATGTTTCGATGATTTGTATGTGACTTGTGTTTTCAAACTTCTCTTTACATTAATGTTGCTACTGGTGAAAGGAATGAGAGCAGCAGTGCTTGGTACCCTGTGTAACTGCCATTGTCTTTCCAATCCCCAGTAGACCTGTAAATGAATAACACATCAGTGTCTTCTAGAAGGTGCTTGACCAGGTTCACCTCTTAAATGACAAAGCATGGATTGTGGCTTTTTGCAAAATTACTATAAACCAAACGTTGACAAATGTTCCAAAGTTATTTTGTCTAATATATCAGATGAGAGGTCTATTTCAAAATTTTAAAGAATAGATCTAGATGTATTCGCAGAAAGCAAGTTACCAGTATGACTGGCATGTGTTCGTGCTATTCAGAATCACTTGTAAATAGTCTGCTTTTAAAGGAGGGCATGTTTAGTTTTCTATGAATTAAAACACACTCATGCGTGGGCGTGCACACACAGATGCACACACATTAGCAGAGGGATTGATTTTAATATTCTTTCCCCTCTGGCCTTCTTACAGTCTGTTGGCCCCTTTTCTTCTGCTGTCAGTGTGTTGAATTACAAACCGTGTACTGCTGTAAATGCTATGTTTACTTTATGCTGAATGTTTGCAAAGAGTTGATATAAGTATTAATAGTAATGAATTAATGAATAAATAATGGGCCAGAGTGTGTGAGGCTTCCTGCAAATAGGTCAGCTCCACCTGGAGTGCTGATTGCTGGGGACACTTCCAGTTCTGTGGTGCCCATCAACAGATTGCAGTGGCATGGTATGAGTGGACCATTCAGCTAGTTCTGCTTTACTTCCTGAAAAGGAAAAAGAAAGGGAAAGGATGGAGGTTTGGGGCTAACATCCTGAGGCAAAGATGGTCTTTTTCTTGTGGTGGTGGTGGTGGCAGTGGTGCTTATGACACAATTATGCCTTCTCTTGGGTCTCGATTGAGGATGAGAGAATGTATTGACTAAGCAAAGCCAATGGAGAATATTTCACGAAAACACTTTGTAAATGAGTTGTCAGTAGTGTTCAAAGTTGTATTTTTAAAAGATAAATATTCCTTTTTTATACCTCAGTTTGTGTTCTGTTTTTAATAACTTGCTCTGTAAGTGATCCTTTAGTAGATCATTGCAATTTCTTCCTCTGGGTTATCAGGATGTTGGAAGAAGATGCTAAACCTGCCTTGACAGCTAGAAATAGGGTTCCACGGCAGCGCATTCATGCTGAAAATTGGCTTCCCCCTCGAGCACCCTGCTGTGGCACCAGCAGGAAGCTAGGGCTATTTTCACACTAGCTTCCTCACTGAAGCATCTCTGTCATCAATGCTAAGGAAAGCTTTGATTCATCAGTCTCATGGGCTCCTGGAATACTGTATTTTAATAATGTCCATGAAATCAAGGGAAACTTTCCACTTATTAGTTATTAATATTTCTTATTTAAATAAGCTAAAATTAACTCAAATTTTAAAAGCAACAGCTGCCACATCTAAACACCTTGCTCTCCTTCACTTTATTTGTATTCTAAACTGTCTCTATTACTTTTCTTTTCTTTTTTTTTTTGGAGACAGAGTCTTGCTCTGTTTGTTGCCCAGGTTAGAGTGCCGTGGCGTCAGCCTAGCTCACAACAACCTCAAACTCCTGGGCTCAAGCCATCCTCCTGCCTCGGCCTCCCGAGTAGCTCGGACTACAGACATGCGCCACCACACCCGGATAATTTTTTCTATATATTTTTAGTTGTCCGGCTAATTTCTTTCTACTTTTAGTAGAGATGGGGGTCTCGCTCTTTGCTCAGGCTGGTCTCGAACTCCTGACCTCGAGTGATCATCCTGCCTTGGCCTCCCAGAGTGCTAGAATTATAGGCGTGAGTGTCTCTATTACTTTTGCAAGTTTAGAATAGGTATATTCCCCCCAGCCTGCGTCATGTGTTGTGATCGTTAATTTTATGTGTAAACTTAACAAGGCTATAGTGCCCAGTTGCTTGATCAAACATCAGTCCAGATGTTGCTGTGAAGATATTTTTTTGATGTGATTAACATGCAAACCAGTAGATTTTGAGTAAAGCAGATTACCCATCATAATGTGGGTGGGCCTCTTCTGATAAGTTGAAGGCCTTAAGAGAAAAGATCCAGGTCCTCTGAGGAACGAATTCTGCCTCCAGACTGCCTTTGGACTCAAAACTGCAACATCAACTCTTGTCAGAATTTATAGCCTGCCGACCAGCCCTACAAACATCGAAATTGCCAGCCCCCACAATTACATGAGCTAATTTCTTAAAATAAATCTCTCTCTCTCTCTCATACATATATATGTGAATATGCATTATATTACACAAACTGTGGCACATACCATCTCTCACAAGCCTTTCTAATCACCATAGAAATCTAATAATGAAGCTATTTTTTCTTACAATTTTTCAGCACTATTTATGGGGTTCTGTCATTCCTACGGAATTTTGAAATATTGCTGTTTTGTTATGTTTATGAGATACAGTAGTTAGATTTTTCCAGATAACAATGAAAAGAAGCTTTCTTTTATTTTACAAATGCTTGTTTCATCTCCCTCCCTAGTCCTGTGACATCTCTAATTCTGATTTTTTTAATATTACCAAATTACTTGTTAAATGTCTTCAATACAAAAGAAAAGGTTATTTTTCAGAGAAAACTAAACACATATCTGTATTCAAGTTATATAGTGTTTTTCTAATTGGACCCATAATGTATGATTTTCATATAATGCAGAATAAACTGTATTATTTGAAAAGGAAGCATAGATGTGCAAGAACTTTTGACTCACCCAGTAGAACTGTGTAAGCCCTTTGGATTGAACAGTCCATCAAATAGATTTGGCTTCATTATTCACCACAATTGCTACCATCTGCTTAGCGCCTATTATGTAGTTATGCTGCCCAAAGTCACTTCCTGTCTGTGTGTCTCATGGACACAATGGGAGTTTCAATTTTCTTATAGGCAAAATTAAGGAGAAATAGTACCTACTTCACAAAGTGGTAGGAGACATTCAACAAGATGATAGTATCTGCAAGTTGCCTGACCAGTGCCTGGCCCATAGTGAGTTCCCAGTAAAGAATTATGGTTTATGATTATGATTCAGCCGAAGTTCATGGCCTTGCCCACATTTTTTTTAAATGTTTTTGTGTTCATTCCTGGACTTGTGGGCTACATCATGTTGCTGGACCTCAAGATAGGAAATTCAGCAGTTCAAACGTATTCCAAACATTTACTCAATCCCAGACACTCTGCCAGGCAGTATGCGATACAAAAGGAGCATGGCTGGCCCTTGCCTTCAAGGAGCTTGAAGGGCAGCCAGAACACGAGCCTGAACTGAAACCTTTCACCTTTTAGCCAAAACCAAAGAAGCTCAATGTGAAAACATTCAGTGCTGACCAACCATGAGTGGTATGGGTAAGGTGGTAATGACGTCTTGCTCATGAGACCTGAACTATCACTGTCTGTACCTGCACCCCACCTCCAAGGGGAAAGTTCCATGAGTTCCATGAGATTGTGGTCCTCATTTGTCTTGTTTACTGCCACATCCCTAGAACCTGGTGCATTATAGGTGCTCAGTAAAGGTTTGTTACATATTTGTGTAGCATTCTAAACTACATTTGTGTGCACTAATAATAATAATAATGATAAAAGTTAGCATTGATTAGTGATTCACACTTATGAAGATATATATATATATAAACATTAATTTTTTACTACAATGTGAAAAGTAGATGGGATTAGCCTCTATTTCAGCTAAGCGTTGGAGATGTAAAGTAACTTGTTTATATTTCTAAGAGAGAGATGAGATTTGAATCGTGGTCTCTCCAACTGTAAGTTCAAACCTTTCTACTGCTTCAATATTTTATTTAATCTTTATATCAACCTAAGTGATGTTATTATAAACTCCACATCGTTCATTCATGTGGCATTGTAGGGCACCTGATAAGTGCAAGTCTTGGTCCTAGAAATTCAAAGGTGAACACAACATGACTCTTTCCCTCAAGAGCTTACACTCTCATGGGGGAGCCTGCTAAATGACACAGTCATGGTGCCCCAGGTCATTTTCTAACACTGGCACTTCTCTGAGCCTTTTTGTTAATCTATAGAATGGAAATCTACATATATTTTCTTCGAAGGTTCATTTAATGACATTTTGTTCAGTGTAAAGGGCCCAGTTCTATGCCTGGCAAAGTAAGTGCTCATTAAATAGCTATAATTATTATCCAACTAATAGTCATATTAACAATGCTTTAATGACACCAGAGCTGCCTTTACAGTAATGAGAACCCCGTAGAAGAATGAGACATGCTGACTCAGAAATTCAGGATGTTCTATCAAAGGCAGGTAATGCCTGGCCTAAGCCAGGCACAGGGAGGAAATTTCATTCTGCTATCTCCTGGTAATCTCAGTATCCTTCCAAATCCACCTGCTCCCTTCACAGAGAGACCATATCCCATTAACAGGGAGGTCAAAAGGGCCTTATTGTCCCTCCCATATCCCAAGTTCTATAACATCATCCCAATCTTTCAGTTTTACTATAAGCTTTGAAGATCTCAACTTGTCTAAATTTTTTATCTGACAGGAAAATCTCAAAGGCATACTTAAGCCATTAATTATTGGGGCAACAGCAGGAAGGAAACAGAATTGATTACACACAGGTATGATCATTCAAGGCTATAGAGTCTTTTAGAGATGATATCAGATCTTGGGTAGGAAATGGTATGCAGGACATATTAAAGAGTGTTCTGCCCAACTGCATTCATTCCAATTCTGAATATTAGACTACCCTAAAATTAATAGACCTCTGTGTCATCAGACCTCTGAAACCTTAACTCATTATTATTCCTCAATAAATACCTTATATGGCACCTTAAAGTGTTTTCAAAGTAGCTCTGCGCAAAGGCATTATGTCATTTGATCTTTACAACACCCTGTGAACTAGCAGGGGCAGATGGCTCCCTCACCATTATTGCACCTAAGGAAAACAAGTCTCAAAAGGATGAAGACCCATACCCTAGGTTGCAAAGCTAAGTGGATGATGGAGCTGGGATCAGAATGCGGAATCCCTGAGTCCTCCCAATCTCTACCCAACTTCAGCTCCAGCCTCTGCCAAGTATGACTGAGAGAATACAAAGTATGGACCCCTTGGGAAGTCTGGTTAAGCACATGAGCCACATATCAGAATACTGTTTTTAAATGCATGAAATAAAATACAAAAGATTTCAAAGGAAACGCACTACAGATACTGCTCGACTTACTATGGGGTTACATCCCAATAAAGCCATTGTATAATAAGTTGAAAACATCTTAAGTAAAACATGCATTTAATATACCTACCGACCATCAAACATACTTAAACATGCTCAGAACATTAGCCCACAGTTGGGCAAAATCATTAACACAAAGCATATTTCATAATAAAGTGTTGAATATCTCATGTAATTTACTGAATGCTGTACTGAAACTGTAAAAGAGAATGGCTGTATGGGTACTCGAAATATGGTTTCTACTGAATGCTTTTGCACCATTATAAAATTGAAAAAATCATAAGTCAAGCCATCGTAATTCAGGGATCATCTTACATTGAAATAATACACTTACCAAAATATTTTAAAAACACATTTGTGGTATAGTAACATATATGCTCCTGTAACACCTCAAATAGCAATATGTAATGACAGGTCTAATAACTACTCCAATTTTGAAGTAGTGATGAGCATAAATATTTCAAGAAATCTCAATATCATGTGATATGATAATATCTGTGATCCTGGTGAAAAAGTCACAAGTACTGCTAATACCTCTGTAGTTTGTTGCTTACATTTATAATGGAAGAAAATGCTACATTTCAGTTAGAGGTTAGTGAAAATTTTAATTTATCTTTTCAATCCAAATTCACACACTCACTAAATTCTACCCAGTCTCTAGGTGAAAAATCACTGATAGGAGAGGCTGATGAAATGTAAAGTGAGAGTTCCCAAAGTGGGGTCAGGATTAATTTGATTAAATGTGTTAGTATTTATAAATTACTTAGAATAGCCCCCATCACATGATAAGCTATACATACATGTTTATTAAATAAAATCTATTTTGAACAATAAAATTTATAAATGATTGAGATACTGAGTCTTTGCACATTTTAAAATTCTAAGTCAATGCATATATGGCAGGAGGTTCCCTCATGTCTGTGTTTCCATGTGAAGAAGTGACACATGAGCTTCAATGTGAGCAAGTATAACATAGTGCATTTAGGAGAAAATAAGGCAAATGCTGTTCACAAGATGGTTAGTCTCCAAACCTTCACTTCTGGCACACGAAAGGGATCTGGGAGTTGTTGGAGAGAAATCCCTGAAGACATCTGCCCAATGTGTGGTTGTAATCATAAAAAGGCAACAAATTCTAAACAGAGTTTAAAAAACTAAGGCATTATCTCATCCCCTTTAAAAAATAAGTTTTGTGTCCATACCAGTAAAACAATGTGTTTCATGTGGCTGGGCCCCAAGACATGAAACTCAACATTTCAATTCATATGTTATTCAAGTGCTTACTCTGTCCAAGACATTCTGCCAGCCAATAGGGGATGCAAAGATGAATCTGACATGGTACTTATCCTTGAGGAGTATGAAGAGGAGCTCAAAGAATCAAAGGTGTGAGCGACTTTTAATACATTAATGAAACGTTCTACAAATCAATTCAGGAAAGAAAAACTTGGAATGCTGAATTCAATGTTTCTGACATAATACAGTGCACTCTTGCTCTCTCTCTCTCTCTCTCTCTCTCTCTCACACACACACACACACAGAGAGAGAGAGAGAGAGACAGAGAGAGAGAGACAGAGACAGAGAGAGAGAGACAGAGACAGAGACAGAGACAGAAAGAGACAGAGAGAGAAGTACATGCAGCACTTGGCAAAGCAAGTATTACAATCATGCCTTATTTATTCTGGGTTTTTAATATAAGTGAGTTTACCAGGTAACTGAAACATGCCCCTTTCCAGTACTGATCTTTTATTTAAATCATTTTAAATAAAAACATTTCTAAGATGCTTTGTATCCTTTCCTCCTTTCCTGTGTTGTTAAACAGAAAGTTCCAGATGTGTCCTGACCTCTCTGAGATGACTCTGTGCTGCCAGTGAGAACCTTAGTTCTTAGATTGCACAATCACAGAGGTGCTAAGCCTATAGTTTAGGGTTTCTTCTTCTTCTTTTAGGCCAAGCAGTCATCTACCTCTTCTTTCCCTGGAGCTGTATCTGTTTTCATATTCAATCTCTCATCCCTCTTCTTGTTTGCTTCTTATCATCTGTGGTAGGTTAGAAACCATATCATTGAGCCCCTAATGAACTTAGTTAAGTAATGGAAAATTAATTTGGTAAAAAAACAAAAGTTAAATCAGAGAAAATTGCTGATTGATGACTCAAATTTTTACCACCATGTCTATAACCTACATATCCACTCTACTTCAGACCACACCTAAAGTGAAAGCTCCTTAACCTGACATTCAGTGCCCTTGACCATTTGCCCCAGACTTCATTCTAATCATATTCCCCATTTCTGCTACCCTTCAAATACCCTGATTCAGTCTGACTGAACTTCCTGTGCCTCTCCATTCATCCACAAGTCTAAATCCTACCCATTCTTCAAGGCCCAGCTCAAACGCTACCTCCTCCATTAAAGCCCTCCTGGGTCCCCCTCCCTCCCTATATTTGAATGGACACGCCCTTCTCTGAGCCCCTAGAACTCTTTATCTGTATTTTCTTTGTAGTACTTAACTACGGTCTACCTTATAGTATGCTCATGTATATGTCATCCTCTCTGTAAGGACCATATCTGATTCATTCAATCATGCATTCAACTTAGCAAATATTTATGGAGCATCTGCTACTTGCTAGACAATCAATGCAATTCTAGGCATTGATGATATAATAGTAAACAATCAGACAAAACTCCTTGTCCTTGAGCATATGCTCTAGTAAGGGCAGTTGTTTTTAGTCAGCTGGGCTTCCATAACAAAATACCATAGACTAGGTGGCTCAAACAACAGAAATTTATTCTCACAGTTCTGGAGACTGAGAAGTCCAAGATCAAATTGCTGGCTGATTTGGTTCCCTGGTAAGAGCTTTCTTCCTGGCCACTTTTTCAATGTGTTTTCACATGAGAGGGGGGGAGGAGAGAGAGAGGGAGAGAGTGAGAGCTCTCTGTTATCTTTTCTTATAAGAGCAGTAACTCTTATAAGAGCCCCACCTTCATGACTTTATCTCACCCTATTTACCTCTCGAATGCCCCATCTCCAAATACCATCACACTGGGGATTAGGGATCCAACATATGAATTGTGGGGGACACAGTTCAGTCCATAGCACACGTAGAGTAATAATAAACAAAGTAAATTTTATAATATATGAAAAGATACTAAATACTATGGAAAAGACAAGGAAGGGAAGGAAGACAGGCAATATTGGTGGGCAGCATTAAATTTTAAATTGCGTGATATTTGAGCACCTGAGAAAACATCCATTTAAGCGAAGATTTTTAAAAGGTAAGAGAATGGGCTCTGTGTGTATCTGGAAGGGAAGTGTTTTATGCAGAGGGAAATACAAGTACAAAAGGCCCTGAAGCAGGAGCTTACCTAATATATTCAAGGAAGAGCAAGGAGCACAGTATACCTGGAGTACAGGGAGAAAAGAGGTAGCAGAAGAGGAAGGCAGAAAGGTAGCAGGGGCTTAGATCATGTGGGATCACGTAGACCACTGTAAGGACTTTGGGGTTTATTCTGAGCAAAAAGTGGAGCCATTGTAGGGTTTTGAGCAGAGAAGAAACATAATATAACTATTATTTTCAAGGGATCGCTTTGGCTGCTCAGTGGAAAGTGGATTGTAAACGGTAAGGGAGGAAGTAGGAAGACCAGTTGGAGGCAGTAATCCAGGTGAGAAATAAAGGTGACTTTGAACCGTGATTGCAGTAATCCAGGTGAGAAATAAAGGTGACTTTGAACCGTGGTGGTAGCATTGGAAGTAATGAGAAATGGTAAGATTCTAGTTGTATTTTGAAGATATGAATAAATTGAATATAGGATTTAAGAGAAAGTGGAATGAAGAATGAGCTTCTTGGTATTTACTAAGGTGGGAAAGACTACAGATGGAGCAGATTTGAGAAGGAAGATCACATTTTGACATGGTAAGTTTGAAATGCCTAGTCTCTCTTTCAGGTGGAAATATCAAGTAGGCAGTTGGGTAAAGGACTCTGACGGTCAGAAAAGAGGTCTAAGTTATACATATACAATTGGAAATCATTAGCTTTTAGATGGTATTTAAAATCATGGAACTAAATGATGTCATCAAGGAGATAACCAAGGTCAAGGACTGAGCCCAGGAGAACTCCAAGATTAAAAGATCAGGGATTTAAGAAGAAACAGCAGCAACACTGAAAAAGAGCAGTCATTGAAAACCAAGAAAGTGTAGTGTTCTAGAAGCTGAGTGAAGAAAATGTTTGAATGAGGAAGGAGTGAATATTTCAAATACTGCAAAAGGGCAATTAATGTGAAAACTGAGAAACAACCTCTGTATTTAACCAAGTGGAGGTCACCAATGTCCAATCTCTTGCAGTTTCAGTAGAGTTATAGGGAGTGCAAGCTTGATGAGTGGGTTTAGGAGAGTGTGAAAAAAGAAGAATTGGAAACTGAATGTGCATGACCCTTTTGAAGAGTTTGGTTGTACAGAGGAGCAGAGAAATGGGGCTGAAGCTGAAGAGGAAAACAGTTGAGAGAGAACTTTTTCTTATGGAAAAATGACAATACTATTGCATGCTGTTGAGAATAATCTAGAAAATAGAGAGAATGGTCAACCAATAAATTTCAAAAAGGGAGGGAGTTAGCTAGAGAGAAGGAAGAAATAAAAGACAGTAAGGGCAAGTGAAAAGGAGAGGAGACGAAAGGAGGCAGCAAGGGAAAAAGCCAGAGAGAATTCTTCTAAAGAATTCTAAACTTCTAAAGGTGGAAATACAAAAGGTAGTCCTGTCCATGAGGACCCTTTCTCTTGCTTAAGGGTGGTGGTAGGACCCTTGAGCTGACTTAGGCAAGGGGGATTTAGAGAATTGCTACAAAGATTGACAGCATAAAAGAGCATGGAACCTGAATGCAAGTGTACAAGGCCTGACTCTGTGGCCTTGGGGAAGTTACTCACTCTTCTTGAGCCTCAGATTCTGCACCTGTAAAACAGGGTTGATGACATTATCTTCCCTGTAGGGTTGCTATGAGACTTATGTTATTTAAAGTGCTTGGAGCATGATGTAAATGTGAGCTATCATCCTTACTATATCAGGGTATCAAAAGCCAGGATCTCCCTGGGCCCCAGAAGCAACTGCACTGCCCCAAGCCTCTGCCTGTCTCTTGTCACAATTCCTACCTACATTATGACTTCATTCTTACCTCTCACTACTATCACTAACAATTCTAGAGCTTCACATTTCAACAAAGCCAACTATACAGAGAGAGATAACTGAACTGCACTCTGATCTCAAATACAGAAACTCTGAGAAAGAAACTCATTGATAAACTTGTTTCAAGTACCCAGACCAGCTGGCCATGGGGCTAGTGAAATGTAAGAAAATGGATACTCCTGAGGGAACCGTATAAGCAGATTGGGATGCAGAGCAGCACCTGGGAGAAACCAAGGTGGCTGGGCAGGGGTGGGGGAGGAGAGGCAGAAGAAGATTGAGAAGGGAAGTGCCAGTCAACCAAAACAAAAATTTCCACACCCTCCTCTCTCCATAACCCTCCTAGTGCCACCATCAAAGAAAGGTGAGCACGGGGCAAGGGTAAGGATTCTCCATAAAGATTCTGCTAATAAGCAGAGGCTTCTCTCTGGTCCAGACCCTTGATAAAAGTTGTAGCCCAAGTGTTAGGAACAATGCATCTCCTAATTATAGGTGGCCCTTAGGAGGCCTGCATGCTGGTCTCATTGGTTTCTCTGGTCCCAGTCCTTGGTAAGTCACAACATGGGTACTAGACTTCCACCTCTACTCCTGCCCAAGAACATCTCAACATGACTGCCTTCCTGAGGGCTGGTGGTTGTCTCTAGACTAGTTGAATCTGAAGGCTGATGAATGTTCTGTTCTTCTTTCCTGATCTCCCATCTTAATCAGTCTCTTAGGCTACTTGCCTAAGCCCCCAAGTTCTAAAACCATGGTCTTACTGCTATGGTCTCAATGTCTGTGCCCCCTTCAAAATTCATATGTTGAAATCATAACCCCCAAGATGATGGTATTAGAAGGTGAGGACTTTAGGGGTGATTAGATCATAAGGGTGAGGCCCTCATGATTAGTGCCTTTATAAAAGAGACCACAAAGAGCTAGCTAGCCCCTTCCACCATGTGAGGACACTAGAGAGCCACCTTGCCCCTTTCTGATGTGAGGACACAGCTGGAAGGCACCATCTATGAACCAGAAATTGGGCCCTCGCCAGACATCAAATCTGCTAGTACCTTGATTTTGGATTTCCCAGCCTCCAGAACTGTGAAAAATAAATTTCTGTTGTTTATAAGCCACCCAGTCTATGGTATTTTGAACAGACTAAGACACTTGCCAAGATGCAGGATAATTAGAATACGAAGATGCATCACAGAGAAAAAGCAGCTGGAAGCCAGGGAGTCAAGAAGAAGGCTACTAATGTTTGCCAGACATAAGATGATCAGATCTTGGACCAGAGTCATGGAAATAGGAGTGTAGAGGAAGAGACAGATTTGAGAACCATTCTATAAAATATGTAAATGGAGAAGTGGTCTTAGAAGTATAATTCAGTTATACTTAGCTAGTATAATTTAGCATCCTAAAAGAAAAGGGTAAGAGAATGTTTAAAATATGAGAAGGTGACTACCAATATAAAGTGCAGCAGAGCTGAAAAAAGGGAGAAATATTAGACAATATAAATTGAAAGTGTTTGCCACTGGTGGCTGTGACATTATTCTCAGGTAAACGAGAGCGAAAATACATAATTAAAAAAAAAAAAACTACCATGAGTTGCAGACCTAGACTCCCTCACTTGGTAATTTCTTCCATAACTTCTCCCATTGCTTATGAAAAAATAAAGGTGGGGAAGATGGGGAGAGTGAGGTATGACACAGCCATTACAAGGATAAATATAAAGTATATTAGTCAGAGTCCTTCAGAGCAACAGAACCAATACAAGATTTTTTATAGAGAGAGAATAAGGAATTGGTTCACATGATTATGGAGGCTGAGAAGTCCTATGATCTGCAGTTGATAAGCTGGAGACCCAGGAAAGCCGATCCAAAAGAACCAATGGTGTAAGTTCTAGACTGAGGGTAGAAGAAGACCAATGTCCCATCTCAAGAAGTCAGGCAGAGAGAGAGCTAACACATCCTTCTTCCAACTTTTTGTTCTATTCAGGCCCTTGACAGATTGGATGATGCCCACGCACATTGGGGAGGGCCATCTGGTATACTCAGTCTACCATTTAAATGCTAATCTCATCCAGTAACACCCTCACAGACATATTCAGAAATAATGTTTAACCAAATATCTGGGCTCCATGTGGCCCAGTAAAGTTGATACATAAATAAACCATCATAACAAACCATCTCTCCATGCCTTCTTAGTATAAAGTGACCCAACGAAATTGACACTGAGTGGTTATACTTCAAGTTCCTCCATTATTAAAAGTTTTATATGTTTTAATATTTGTTATAAGTTGACTAACAAAAACATTATTTTTGTAATTCCATTATTTGATCTAAGCAGATACTAGTAACCATATAGCCACTAGGTTGGGTGGGCCCCTGATCCTACATTACTACCAGTCCAAATTACCTTTCCTCTTTATATTGTCTCATTGAGTCTTGGTCACTCAGACTTGGATAATGCTTTCATTTATTTATTAATTCAACCAATTGAGCACCTACTATGTTTCTACCATGGTTTGGGCCACTGGGAATACAGCAAAACAGACAAAAATCACTTTTTACTTCTACTTTTCTTATGGATTTAGCATTCTAGTGGAGGAAGACAAACAATAAATAAACACATGTGTGTGTGCATATGTATATATATGCATATATATGTATGCATATGTATATATGTGTCTTAGTCCATTCCTACTGCTATAACAAAATACCTGACACTGGTAATTTATAAAAAACAAAAATTTATTTCTCACAGTTCTGAAGGCTGGAAGTTCAAGATCAAGCTCCAACAGTTTCAGTGTCTGGTGAGGGCCTGGTCTCCACTTCCAAGATAGCAACTTGTTGCTGCATCCTTCAAAGGGGATGAATGCTGTGTCCTCACATAGCAGAAAGAGGAAGGGTAAAGGGCCCAGATAATTCCCAGGAGCCTGTTTATAAGGACACTAATCCACTCATGAGGGTGGGGCCCTCATGACTCAATCACTTCCTAAAGGTCCCACCTCTTAATACTATCACACTGGCTCTTAGGTTCCAATACATGAATTTTAGAAGGACACATACATTTAAACCACAGCAATGTATATTATATTATATAGCAATATATATGTATATATACCATTAGACTGTTATGTAAAAACTAAAGCAGAGACTGACATAAAGAAGATGAGAGAAGGGCATTCTAATAGGGAAAGGTTATTCCTGTGGAGGGAACAGAAAATACAAAGGCTCTGAGACAGGAATGTGTCTGGTGTGTTTGAGGAACATAAAGGAGGCTAGAGTCACTGGAGCAGAGTGAGTGAAGGGGACATTATTAAGAGACAGATGAGGTCAGAGAGTTCACTGGAGGGGAGGAGGCAGATAATATAGGGCCTTATAAACCCTGAAGAACTTTGGCTTACACTCAAAGTTAAATGAGGAGTGTAGGGGTGGGGGTGGGGGTTGAGAAGGGATAATGTGATCTGGCCTATCAATTAAAAGAATTACTCTGAAAGCCGAATTGAGAATACACTGTTGAGGTGGAGGTAGCAGGAGAGGAAGAAACAGGAACACCAGTGAGGAAGCTATTATAATAATCCAAAAGAGAGATGAGGGCAGCTTCAGGACAATAGCAGTAGAGGCCAAAATTTGTCAAATGCAGGATATATTTCAAAGGTGGAGCCAACAGGATTTCCTGATGGATTCATTGTGAGGAGTAAGAGAAAGAGAAGAGTCAAGGATGAATGATGTCAAGGTTTTCAGCCTGAGCAACTGGAAGGACAGAGAGCCATGATCTGATATGGAGAAGATTTGAGGATGAACAGATCTGAAAGGGAATTCAGTTTTTTTATGTATTAAATTTGAGACACTGACTACACATCCAAAGCAAAAATGTCCAAGTAGGCAGTTAGATATATGAGTATGGAATTCAGAGGAAAGGTCCATGCTAGAAGTATAAGTTTGAGACTTGTTAGCACATAGATGATATTTAATGACATACTACTGGATGAAATCACAAAGGGAGTAGGTATAGCTAGAGAAGAAAAGAAGTTCAAGGACTAAGCCTGGCGGCACCCTGATGTCAACAAATTGGAGAGTTCAGTAGGAAATTACAAAAGAGACTAAGAGCAGACAGAAATGTATGGAGAAAATTATGTTGGGGGCTGCCTTTGCCCAGTCTGCATGAAGAGCAGCAGAGTCCAGAGTGTTACCTACAAAAATGAATGAAAAGATGAATGGATTAAAATTGAAACCTTTCACCATTCTTGAGCTGTTTTTGTGCATATGCCAGTATATTAAGTAGCTGCGTGGACTTTGGAGGAGTACATGGGGTCATCAACAAAACACACAGCCCATTAATTAGGGCATCCTATTTACTGTTTAACTCCCTTCCTTCTCCCAAACTTCTAGGAATAAGTCCCTGGTTCTTATTTGATCCATATCTAGATTCCCTTTCACCAGATTCTGTGCCCAAGGTTGGCCTTGGAAAATAGCTTCTTAATGAGCTTAATTTTCAACTGTTAAACCTGAAGGAACTCATAGATATGTAAAAAAAAAAAATCAACTGTGACAGTCCTGACAGGAGATGGACTGCTATTAGCAGTCCCTATTAACAGTGAATGAGTGCCCAAATGTATGCTGATCGCCCTGGGCAGTAAAACACAGGTGGTTTAGCTGAGAAACAATCACAGAGATGGGCTGAGACCAAGATAAAAGAGGGGGCTTTATTTTCCTTCACTCATTACATTTCCACTTTTCTTACCACTAAGACACATTAGTTATATAAATACCTCTGGATGAAGAACTCAGAGAGAAGTAGCAAAAAGATCTTCAAACGTTTTTGCTTCTCTAGATATATACAGATAAGAATATTAACTCTAATAGTACTCCTGTGATGGTTCTATCATTATAGCTGCAGACTGTAGGAAGTTCTAATTTTGAAATCTCACCTCTGAGGCTTATTATTGAGAGAAAAGAAAGTGGGGGAAATTGGCTAGTGTTAAAATGCCAATGTTAAAAATTCCCTTTTTTTTTTGGTTAAAAAAATCTATCAAAATGGCATATTTGATTGCGATGGCAAAACATCAAAGCTGGAGGGCCCCTTCAAGACCATCCAGTTTAAGCCTCTTCTTTTACAGATGAGGAAATTGAGGCACAGAGAGGGAAAACTATCTGCCCATGGTCACAGACTGAGAAAATGGCAGAGCTGGAACATTCTTAATCTCCTACTCCCAGCTCAGTGCTCTTTTTTTCACTACACTTGAGTATGGACTAATGGAAAACAAATTAAAGCAGAAGATTGCAAAAGGGTTAGAAAATCTGAAATTGCTCATAAAGGATTGCTATTTTCTCAACTGGTTTTCTACGGCACCAGAAATTCTAGCTGAAGTAAAGTAATCCTCAGAGCAAAACAAAGTGGATGACAGTCAAATACTAATCACTAGTTTCATTTGAAAGCATTGTATTATATTTACAGCCTGTTTTTTCTTCACAGGGTGAGACTCCACATATGTAAAAACTGAATTTAATGCCATTGAAGGTTTGTTATAATGATTACGGAAAACCACAGGTGATTCATGGTCCCCAGGCATGCCTGCTACGCCATTAAACAGCTAAAATTCCTCAACAGCAAGAATGGATCCCAAGGGTCCATCCTTCTGGAAGATGGACAGAGCAGATTAAATCCATGATGACATCAAATTGGAATTTTTATGAAGGACAGGGAAAGGCAGGGCGAAGGAGATTGATTGTGTGTGTATGTGTATGGGGCCAAGTGTGACGAAATAAACACCAACACCTCTTTCATTCACAATGTGGATAGAGAAAGGAAAGTAAGAGTGCATTTCCTTGTTTATTCTTCTCCTCGGATATTTCCTATATGCAATTTAAGAATGATAATTTTGAAAAATATTTTCCCAATTAAAGCTCGGAAATAGCAGCCATGGCAGCTCTTTGGAGAGAATCGTCTTTATCTTTGCCAGGGCAATCAAGGGTTAAATAAGCGGCCAGTTGCTTGCCTTTTCCCAGTGTCTGGGAGAGAGAATACTCACTCTCCAGCCATCTGTCTCTTGTTTTCCAGTTCACTTCTGGCCTGGAATTAGAGAATATTGGCTTCCCATCCACCTCCAAACCTGTGGAGAGAATCAAGAAGTTGAGAGTGAATTTGCCATAGTATTCCTCCCATACAAATCCTCCTTCCAAGAGAGCAAAGTTACCAAAACCAACAGCGGAAATGGAAAGGCAGCTCTAAAAGTAAAAAATAACTTTTTTACTTCAAATTGACATTCACTCTAATCAGTGAGTGAAAAATGCGAAAATAAGCCAGAAAAGCATTTATGTGCTTAGCATTACAGAAGAGATAAAAATATGAGATATACTACTTATACTCACATAGCCACTATCCCAGCTGGGAAGACAAGATGTACACATTCAATAATAGGAAACAATATAAGAAAATACAGAGGTTGGCTGGAGCATGTGACAAAAATTCATAATAAAAGGACAGTGATAAGGCTAGAGACCTCACTGAACGCTTTACAGAGGTGGCATGTGAGAAAAGTCGAGGAAGACTGTATGAATGAAAATCACAGGAGCAGGAATGAACCCAGGGTGTCTATGGAAAAGTGAGGACACCAGCCTATTGAGAAGAAAGTTAGATAGAAGCAGTGATGCCTTGAGAACCAGAAAGAAGAGTCTGGACCTGATGGGGCTAGAGAAAAGGACATGGTGATAGGTCTGAGATTAGGAACAATTCAGGTAAAGCAGCATTGAAAATAAAAAAAAAAAGTAGTCTGCCAGGATGAATTCAGGAGAGAACAGCCAGGAAAGTAGTTATGGTGCACCCAGCAGGAGATGATGAAGACTTAGATTACAGAATTTGAAAAGGAATTCGAGTTAGCAGGGTAAACTGTGCCAAAGCTAAAAGAAGGGAACAATGTTAGACAATTTGGACTTAAACTAATTTTGTCACTGGTTGCTGTGTACTATGATGATGCTGTCATATCACCGCTCTTGGGTAAACAGGATAGAGAAAATTCTCTCTCTCTCTCTCTCCCCCCACCCCGCTCTCTCTCTCCCCACTTCCCCCCTCCCCATGTGGGGAGTGTGTGTGTAATTATGGTGCCTTACACATTTAGGTAATTTTCCCTATGCCTTATCCTGCTTTTTTTATTATTATTTCAGAATATTACAGGGGTACAAACGTTTAGGTTACAAACATTGTCTTTACACTGAACGAGTCACAGCTACAAGCATGCCTATCCCCCAGACAGTGCACATCAGACCCATTAGGTGTGTATATACCCATCCCCTTTACCTCCCTCCCACTTTCCCAACACTGAATGAATGTTACTTCCATATGTACACATAAATGTTGAGCAATTAGTACCAATTTCATGGTGAGTACATGTGGTCCTTGTTTTTCCACTCTTGAGGTACTTCACTTCAAAGAATGGGCTCCAGCTTCATCCAGGATAATACAAGAGGTGCTATATCACCATTGTTTTTTATGGCAGAGTAGTACTCCATGGTATACATATACCACATTTTATTAATCCACTCATGTATTGATGGGCACTTGGGTTGTTTCCATATCTTTGCAATTGTGAATTGTGCTGCTATAAACATTCAAGTGCAGACATCTTTATTATAAAATATGTTTTTTTCGTTTGGGTAGATGGCCAGTAATGAGATTGCTGGATCAAATGGTAGTTCTATTTTAGTTCTTTGATTTAGTCCATGTTACTTTCCATAGAGGTTGTAGTAGTTTGCAGACCTGCTAGCAGTGTAGGAGTGTTCCTATCTCTTCGCATTCATGCCAACATCTGTTGTTTTGGGACTTTTTGATAAAAAACATTCTCACTGGAGTTAAGAAATATATCATTGTGGTTTTTATTTGAATTTTCCTGATAATTAGAGATGTTGAGCATTTTTTCATATGTTTGTTGGCTATTAGTCTATCTTCTTTTGAAAAATTTCTGTTCATGTCCTTTGCCCAATTTTTAATGGGGTTGTTTGATTTTTTTCTTGCTGATTTTCCTGACTTCTATATAGATTCTAGTTATTAGCTCTTTGTTGGGTGTATAGCATGCAAATATTTTCTCCCATTCTGTAGGTTGTCTATTTGCTCTAGTGATAGTTTCTTTGGCTGTGCAGAAGCTTTTTAATTTGATTAGGTCCCATTTATTTATTTTTATTGATGCTGTGATTGCTTTTGGAGTCTTCTTCTTAAATGTTTTGCCTAGGCTGATGTCTATAAGAGTTTTTGCAACATTTTCTTCTAGAATTCTCATGGTTTCATGCCTTAGGTTTAAGTCTTTCATCCATCATGAGTTGATTTTTGTGAAAGGTGAGAGGTGTGGGTCCTATTTCAGTCTTCTGCATGTGGCTATCCAATTTTCCCAGCATCATTTATTGCATAGGGATTCATTTCCCCAGTGTATGTTTTTGTTTGCTTTGCCAAAAATCAGATGCCTATATGAGGGTGGTTTTATGTCTGGGTTCTCAGTTCTGTTCCATTGGTCTATGTCTCTATTCTTGTGCCAGTATCATGCTGTTTTGGCTACTATAGTCTTGTAGTATAGCTTGAAGTCTTGAATTGATGCTTCCCAATTTGTTCTTTTTGATTAAGGTTGCTTGGCTATATGGGGTCTTCTATAGTTCCATATGAACTGTAGAATTATTTTTCTAGATCTGTGGAAAATGATGTTGGCATTTTAATAGGGATTGCACTTAATCTGTAGATCACTTTGGGTAGTATAGACATTTTAACAGTGTTGATTCTGCTGATCCATGAGCATGGTATGGTTTTCCATCTGTTTGTGTCCTCTGCTATTTCCTTCTTCAGTGTTTCATAGTTCTCCTTGTGGAGGTCCTTCACCTCCTTAGTTAAATACATTCCTAGGTATTTTATTTTATTTGCTGCTATTGTGAAAGGTATTGAGTCTTTGATTTGGTTTTCACTTTGACTGTTGTTAGTGTATATAAATGCTACTAACTTGTGTACATTGATTTTGTAACATGAGACTATGCTAAACTTATTTATCAATTCCAGTAGTCTCTTGGCAGAATCTTTGGGTCTAGATATGAGATCATATTGTCAGCAAAGCACTCTTTTGACTTGATTTCCTTCTCTTGTCTGATTGCTCTGGCTAGGACTTCCAGCACTACGTTGAATATAAGTGGCGATAGAGGGCAACCTTGTCTGGTTCCAGTTCTAAGCAGACATGCTTTAAACTTTCCCCCCATTCAGTATGATGTTGGCTGTAGGTTTATCATATATGGCTTTTATCATTTTGAGGTAAGTCCCATCTATGCCTATTTTGTTAAGCATTCTTATCATAAAAGGGTGCAAATTTTGTCATCCTGCTATTCTGAGTAGAAATGTTAGAGGAAAAACAGGGAGGTAGTCATAGGAATTAATATATGCAGATAGTTTTTGGCTTAAATTAATATTTATTTTTATTATTCCATGTAATAGGAAGTTTAAAATAGAGCAGATTCCAAACAGAGTTCAGCCAAGTGCTGTAACAATTGGCTTTCATATGATATAAAAATAATCTCCACCCTTACCTCACACCATACACAAAAAATATTTCAAAATGATAGTCACAATCCAAATACTTGACATAGGACTGATAATACCAAGTGTTAGTGAGCATGTGGATCAACTGGATCTCTTATACAGTTGGTGAGAAAATAAAGTGGTACAAGCACTTTGGAAAACAGCTTGGTAGTATCTGGTAAAGTTAAACATACCCTTGCCATATATCTCAAAAATTCCACTCCTGGCTATTTATCCAAAAGAAATGGAAACCTATGTCCACAGAAAGACTTGCATATAAATGTTAATAATAGCTTTCTTCATAATGGCAAAACAGGAAGCAATCTAAATGTCCAACAGTAGATAAATAAAGAAATCAGGTTATATCCATACAATGAAATACTATTCAGCAATACAAAGGGACATACTACTGATACACTTATTAACATGTATAAATTTCAAAAACCTGATGCTGAACAAAAGAAGCCAGACACAAAAGTGAACCTAGTGCATGATTTCATTTATATCAATCTCTTTAAAAGGTAAAACTAATCTATGGTGATGTAAAGGAGGTCCATGGTTACCTGTGGCCAGGGTGGTTGGATTGACTATAAAGGTGCATGAGAGAACATCTGTAGTGATGGGAATGTTCTACATCTTCATTGTGGTGATGGGGTCATGTTTGTATATATTTGTCAAAACTCATCAAACTGTACAATTTAAAATGGTGCATTTTATTGTATGTAAATAATACTTTAACCACATTGATTTTAAAATCTTTGTTGAGCATGACAAAAACAACAGCAGTAGTACAGTAAGTCCTCACTTAACATTGTTGATAGATTCTTGGAGAGTATGATTTTAAGCAAAACAATGTATAACGAGACCACAGGCTAATTGATTGGTATGAATAATAGGTAAGTTCCTAGAGCCTATTTCTGGTCTCAGAAACATCACCAAACTTCTAAATGAAGATCTCAAACACTTCTAATATTAAGCATTCAAATATATGTAAGCTATACATACATTTAAGAAAGATTAATAAAAGCAAGATAATTGTTTGCCCCATTATTCCCATTCAAGGTAGTGGTGGCCTGAGCCTCTTCCAGCAGCTCAGGATGCCAGGCGGGCACTGAACCTGGACAGGCCACCATCCCATCATGGGGTACAATCATGCACATACCCACACTCACACTGGAACCATGTAGACACACCAGTTCACTTGCCATACACGCATTTGGGATGTAGGAGGAGACAGGAGGACCTGGAGAAAACTCATGCAGACTGAGGAGAACATGCAAACTCTACACAGATGGTGGCCCTGAAGAAGATTGATTTTTTTTCTCATCAGCATTATAATGAAACGATGTTACTCAAAGACCTGCTATATGTTGTAGTGATTGATGAGTGCAAATCTATGACTTTCCTTTGTTTTCTTTTTTTATTAAAAAATTGTAAAATATGAATAATTCAAGCACACACATTATGGGAAGTAATATAGCAGACACCTTTGTATCTACCACTAAGATAAAACAGATGTGAACACTTGGCTTTATGGAGCTCTAAAAAAAGAAAGAACAAAATAACAAAAGAGATTAAACATTACTATTACAGGTAAAGTCCCACTTCCACTCATTCTCCCTCCTTCTCCCCTCCCTAGAGAGAACTGTTTTCCTGAAGTTGATGTTAATTAATCAACTGCTTGGTTTTATACGTTTACCATAAAAATGTATGTCCATAAATAATGCATATATCATTTTGTATACTTTTGAATGTATATAAATCGAATTTACTGCACATATCTTCTGCAAATTGCTGTTATCATTTAACAATATTTTTCAGATTATATATATTGATACAGACAGATCTAGTTCATTTATTTTAACCACCATGTGAATAAGCCACAATTTATTTAGCCATTCCCCAACTAAGGGATAGCACATTGCTCCAACTTTTTCACTGTTATATAGTGTCGCAATAAACATCTTCATATACATTTTTTATTCACATGTGCAAGAGTTTATCTAGGGTAAACATATAGAAGTGAAATTGCTAAGTTGAAGAATATTGTGATTATTCATACTGCATAACAACCCACCCTAAAACTTTGTGGCTTAAAGCAGTAGCTATCATGTATTTTTACTCATAAATCAGCAATTTGGGTGGGGATGGCTCATTTCTGTTCTATACAGCATCATCTGATGGCTCTACTGGAACTGGAGTGTCCACTCCTAAAATGGATCATTCTCATTACTGGCAAATTGGAGTTGGGTGTCAGCTAGAAGTTCAGCTAAGGCTGTCAGCTGGGGAATCTCAATTTCTCTCTACATGTGGCTCTCTATGTGGTTACTTGGACTTCCTCACTTCATGGCAGGTGAATTCCAAGAAGTCCCAAGCAGAAAATCAAGGTTTCTTCTGATCTTGTGACTAAAATCCTAGAACATCACATCCACTGCATTCTATTAATCAAGCAACTAAAGCCAGCCCAGATTCAATGGGAGGAGAGACAAGGAATCTGCAACCATTTTAAGTCTACCCATTCTCCCCTCTAACCATAGATTATTTATATTTCTCATACATGCAAAATACATTCACCCCCTTCCAAGGCCCTCAGAAGTCTCAGCCTATTTTGGCATCAGGTTCAGATTGAGGACCAGAGTTTCATCAGCTAAATCAGGTACAGGTGGGGATGTGGCTCCTAAAGTGAAGTTCTTTGAGTACAGATCCTCTAGATGTGAAAACCTATGAAATAAAGAAACAAATTATGGTGGCCAACATAAAATAAGACCCAGATCATAACCAAGCCCTTTTATTTTTTTGCTCCCTCCTTTTTGCTCTGACAATGGGTCTGGTTGTCATCTGTGGCGTATTTATCTCACTCTGTAAACCTATATCTTGCTCTTGCTCTATAATACTATTTTTCTCTTCTCAATAAACCTCATTTTCATGCTTGCCTTAAAAAAAGATACAAATTATATTCCCCCACATATCCAACATACAATGGTGAGATATAAACATGGTAACCACAGTAGACACTCTGATTCACAAAGGAGGGGAAGAGGAGACACATAGTCCATAGCACTTCTGAAATCCAGCGAGGTATATATCACTAATTATTTTATTAGGGTCTAGTCCTGCTGTCTAGGAATGATGCTTCATACTTCTTGGCTCTACCCTCTGAGATCTCGGTTCTATCTTCTGAATAATTCTTTCTTATACACAAGAAATGGCCCATGGACTGGCAGAACTTCTGGAATGGTGGTATGAGAAGTTCAATGAACTGTTTCCACAGTGAAACAGCCATTTAACTACAGAAAATTATTTTTTTTTTAAAAATTTAAAATCTCTGGAAAATGTCCTAAGGATATACAGTAAATGAAGAAACATTTATCCAAGAAAATCTACTAAATCTCAGTAAGAACAGTGAGGTTCTGCTCTATCTGAGTCACTGCCTGCTTCCATGCCTGACCCCACAAGCTCTGCACAAT
The DNA here is from genome assembly GCA_008086735.1 of Cheirogaleus medius. Classification (NCBI taxonomy): domain Eukaryota; kingdom Metazoa; phylum Chordata; class Mammalia; order Primates; family Cheirogaleidae; genus Cheirogaleus; species Cheirogaleus medius. The sequence continues at coordinate 3,757,162 of VBSM01002707.1, forward strand.
AAAATCTCTACTCTAGGCAGATGTGAACTTAAGGACAGGTGTTTACCTTCCCCATAACTCCTAGACAAAAGCTACAGTTTCACCCTGGCAGGGGTAGGCTGCTAGTGTCTTTCATCCTCCCCAACCTCGTGTTGCAAAAGTTCAATTCCTGGCAGGCAAGTCTGAGAGGACTGGAACTTCCTTTCCCAAGGCCTTCAGCTCCCACTCACAGGGCAAGGGCTCTACCTGAGTCCTCTGGGCCTGTCACCCAATTTGCTCTACCTCAGTTTATTCATAGGATAGAAGTTCTATTATGGGACAGACAAGCTGAGAGGACCAGGGGCTACCATCATCCCCAGTGCTCAGGGGTAAAGCAGGGATGTCACTCTGGAAGAAGCAAGCCACTGTCCCTGCCCTCAGCTCCAGTGCAGTGGTACAGAAGGTCTGCCCAAGGGGAGAGACATGCCGTAAGAATTGAGAGCTCCACAGCTCTGCTGAGGTGATGGACTTTATTTAAAAGAGAACATAGGGAAGTTCACCCCTAAGGGCATTGTCAAAACAATGGATTCTGAATATTCATAGCACAAACAAATGATAAATATTTGAGGTGATTGATATACTAATTATCCTGATTTGATCATTACATAGTGTATACACATATCAAAATATAGCACTCTGTATCCCAAAATATGTACCATTACTACATGTCAACAAAAAATAAAAGGGGGAAAAACCCAGAAATTGTGCCAAAGGAGAAAAAAATGGAGATTTTGGTGGCAAGCTTCTTTCTTTCCTGCAGGCCACAAATCCTTGGCTTCCTCTCATCTCCTTCCATAGTTGCTATCTCCTCTGCTCTCCCCTAGTTGCGGTTATGGAATAAGCCACAGCCTCCCTAGCTTCCCCCCCCTTTGAGGGTTCCAGATGACCATCCACATTTAAGTGCTTTACAAGCTCATTTTAAGGGCTGTATAAGTTGATCATGTGAAGAACCATACAGAGGTTAGCAAAACATGAGACTGGTATAATATCTTTTAGTTATGGTCCATGTTCTGCTGACCTTTTACAGAAGGGGGTCCCTGACAAGTTTTCCCAAACTCTGAAGGCCAGTGGGCAGTGGACCCCAGAGAATCAGCTTGGTTTTCCAACCCTAGATCAATTTCTCTTGGCTCAGCTCTGCCCCCTGTCCCTACTCAATGAATGATGATTCTGCTATAGGGAACATTGGCATTTTAAAGAGTTCATTGATTATGCATCAACATCTGTATGGCAAATGCACCATTCAGCAGCAGCAAGTAGGGCACATTGAAATTTTGATTTAATAACAAAGAAAGAAAGAAATATGTTCTTCACAGATCCTTTATGTGCCAGATTACTAGAACTGTCTGAACATCTGCAACATATTATATTACCTTGGGATTTTGATTTTCTATAGGGGAGAAGGAGGTGTATATGTTTAGAGGGAGTTGTTAATTTCATCCTCATACATTTAAGCAAATATTACACATATATATTTCTATAAATCAATCTCCCAGAATTTGATTAAGTCTCTCTTGGGAAGTTTCATGCCAGCTTGCCACAGACAAAACAAAACAAAAAGAATTAAGAAAAGTATCCCCCACACCACTTTGTGTAAATGAGCCGTTTTATTTTGACTCATGAAATCAAGCCTCTTTGATGCATTTTCACATGTTTCTTTCCGGAAAAGGAAGGCAAACCATAATTAAATTGAAATATTTGAATCCATAAATTTATTGTTCATGTGCCCTGAAGCCAGGGGTGAAGGGCTCTATGGTCAAAATTTCATAATAATAATAGTAAAAGGCTTCTTCTATTAATCAAGGGATTCTTATCCTGATGTCCAAGAACCGCTAGAGGATCCATAGCAGACTTAATGAAGACTTTGAACTCTCCAAAACTGTGTACTAAATTGTGTGTGGGAGTGGGGGTTAGGATTTATGTGCATTCTTTTGGGAAGGAGGCCCTAGCTTTCATCACATTGTCCACGGTATTTAGAAATCTTAGCAAAATGGCTAGCCTCGTAGATCAAGAAAAATGGTTAAGCTCCTGCCCCTTTATACAAAGACCTGGAGTTTTATCCCATGTGATTCGGGAGGCTTTCCAAGTGGCTAGAATTCATAAATAAGCAGTTGTTGTAAATAGGCTAAGACTTGTCAAATGTTATACAAAATAGCATGCATGGGTCATGGATCCAGGACTCATCAAAAGTTATTTTGATGTCCTACATAGCATGCCGAATGTACTGATGAGCTTGTGGCAGATGAGTCTTACAGTTTGGTCTCTTCCTCTCCAGGCTCACAGAACTGTGCAGAGCCACAGAACAGTGTATGCACTATGCTCTCCTACTCAATATCTTGGCATCCACCTAGCTGTTGTGCTCTTGACCGGGGATGTCAAATTTCAAAGGTAAAAATAACATCACAAAACAATAGCTAATATTTATTAAGCATTTCCTCTGTGTCAAGAACAATGCTCAGTGTTTTATATATTTTATATGTCATTTAATCCTAATGAAAACCCTGTGAAATTGGTGTTATTATTAGCTCCATTTTACTTATAAGGAAACTGAGGCTCAAAACTGAGGTCATGACTTGCCCAAGGTCACACAGCTGGTAACAGGTAAAGGTGTCAATGTTCATGGTATTTACCACTAGAGTATATTGCTCCCCACCTCTTCCCCTGGTGTAGTGCTTCATGCCTGTAATCCCAGCATTTCAGGAGGCTGAGGTGGGATGACTGCTTGAGGTCAGGAGTTCAAGACCAGCCTGGACAACATGTGAGATCCTGTCTCTACAAAAAAAATAATTTCCCCATCCATTCAGAATGCCTTCTCCTATACTTACTCAATACAGTCCATATGCTCTCTCCAGGTGTTGGTAACCCCAGAAAAAAATTTAAAAGTATTTTAAAAATATTTACTATATGCAACATACTGTACCACATGTTTTTTATACAGTATCTTATTTAATGCTAACCACAAAATCCAATGGCCCATTGCATAGTGCAGGGGTCCTCAAACTTTTTAAACAGGGGGCCAGTTCACTGTCCCTCAGATCGTTGGAGGGCCGGACTATAGTTTAAAAAAAAACTATGAACAAATTCCTATGCACACTGCACAGATCTTATTTTGAAGTAAAGAAACAAATGGGCAAAAACACCGGCATGTGGCCCGCGGGCCGTAGTTTGAGGATGCCTAGCATAGTGCATAATGAAGCAATATGGTTAGTAGTTAAAAGCATAGTTTTGGGAATCAGACTGCCATTTTACAGATGAGGAAACCAATGCTCATAGAGGTTAAATAGCTTGTCCAAGACCAAACAGCTAGTAAGTGGCAAAGCTGAAACATAAATTTAAGATTAGCCGACTCAAGAGGCTGCGCTCTTAAACACAAGAAACATCTTTTATAAAAATTTTAATGTAATGTTGAGACAGTCATCAAAGTTTACACTATTTTAATGAGATGAAGAGCAAGGATAGATACCTTGCTTCATTTTCCCTTCTCTGTGACATTTTGCCTTTCCTGTGTCCCTTTCCAGGTGACAGAGTCTCACATGCAGTAATTTGTGCTAACACAAGCATAATGAGACAGAGCCTAGACACTGTGCATACATAAGCCAAACAATACACAAAACTTCCAATCAACCAAACCAGTCATGCTAGATTTATGAAGAGAAAAGAAAAGGGCAGAAGACGTGACCAAAATACACTCTCACTGAGAAGCACTTTTTGTCTCCCCCCTACCTCTGCTTTATTGCTTTGTTAAACAAGAATTATGGTATAAAGCACATGGCTTATATCGCAAGCAGGTCACATGTTGTGTTGGTGACCTGCAGCTCTTATCTACCCCTAGCAGATTCACTTACAGCCTTCTTCTGTCTCTGCACCCTTTCCTGAATATAAACGTGCTTGCTAAGTGTCTGTACCTTGCTTCCATTCTTGCCATTCGCTTGCCTTGGGTATGGAACACACAGAATTCTGGGACCAGACATGAGGATCCTTTAGTGAGACAATAGTCTTGGTTTTAATAAAAAAAGAAGGAGGGCTACTGTGTCCTGCTGCAGATGGCATTAGGGGAGGGGGAGAAGTAGTCAGAATATTAAATCACCTTTCTTTCTATGCATGGTCAGATTTGCTATTCAAAATTCAGCAAGCTTTGAAAACATGTCGGCTACACACTGTCTCCAGGTTTGGCAGCTCTTCCTTTTCTGTTGGGATGAGTGCCCTACCTGAGGGAATACTTCCTTTAGATGTCAGCTACACACCTTGCCCAAACAAAGCTTCCAACAGCTTGACTTATTCCAAAGAAACCCCCATAGCAACTGAGAAGCTATTAGCATTGTTAGATGTCAGGTAGGCTGAGCTGCATCCACAGAAAGGGAGAGAAATGGAAATGAGAGGGATGTTGTCAATAGAAGGTTTATAAGGAGGGGTAGGGTGGAAGGAAGCCACTGAGAATTTGTTGTAGAAGAATCTTATGCTCTTTTCAGCAAGGTGGCGTGAAGGTCTACATTGAGGTTAACTTCTAGAGAATTTTTCAACTCCAGATTTTAATGTCCCAGGGAAAATGTACTCCTTAGGAAAAATTGGAACTTTTCCAGTATGATACTTGAAGATAGCATTATGCAACAGTCGACTTGAGGATGTCAGCATTACCACCATATACATTCACTCATTTGTACAACACTTAAGCAAATATTACAAAAATATCTCATATTTATAGAACATTGGGGATTTTTCCAAGCACTTTCACAGGACTTACTTTATCAGATAAAGGCAGAACTTATCTGCATTTTACAGACTAATGAATCAAAAATGCCTATTATGAGCCCACTGTAAGCAAAGGAAACACAACCATACTACTGTACAGTACATACTGAAGCAATGGCTTCAGTGGGTAAGAGAATGGGTTCAAGAGTTAGGCTTACCTGGTTTTGAGTCCTCTCTCTGTCACTTACTATGTGACATTGAGCAGATGGCTCACCCTCTCTCTGGCTCGATTACCTGATCTGTAGAATGGAGATTATAACAACCTCGCAGAGTTGTTGTGTGTATAAAATGAGGAGATAATATATATAAAGTCTTTGGCACTGCACCTAGCATATATCAAGAGTTTGATAAATGGTAGCTCTGAGTAGTGGTGATGTTTTTATCACTAGTCGCAGTGGAGAAAACAATAGGTATAAGACAGTCCCTGCTCTCAAAGAGTACCCTCTCTAACTAGGGAAATATGTTATCCACACATGGAAAATAATACCACCAACACCAGGCAGTAAACATTAAGTGCCACTTGAGTGGTAAAGAAAAAAGTGCTACTCAGTTGAAGATAAATAATCACATTTTAAAATGTGCAAAAGGTCTGAATAAACATTTCTCCAAAGAAGATATGAAAATGGCCAATAAGCCAATGAAAAGATGCTCAACATCATTAGTCATTAAGGAAATGCAAATCAAAACTACAATACACCACATCCAATAGGATGATTAGATAATAACAAGTGTTATGAGAATGTGGAAAAATTAGAACCATCATACACTGTTGATAGGAATGTAAAATGGTGCAGCCACTGTGGAAAATAGCCTAGCAGTTCCTCAAAAAGTGAAATGTAGAATGATCATATGACTCAGAAATTCCACTCCTAGGTATCTACCCAAGAGTACTGAAACATATATGCATCCAAGAAACTTGTACACAAATGTTTATATCAGCATTATTCATAATAACAAAAAAGTGGAAACAATCCAAATGTTCATAAATGGATGAACAGATAAATAAAATGTGGCATACTCATATAATGGAATATTATTTGGCTATAAAAATAAGTGAAGTACTGATACATGGTACAGCACATATGGATCTTGTGATAGAAGCCATATGCAAAAGGCCACGTATTATAATCCATTCATGTAGAATGTCAAGAATAGGCAAATCTGCAATGACAAATACATGGATGCCTATTGCTGGGAGTGGGGTTGGAGGTTGGGGAGTGATGGCTAAGAGGTGTGAGGTTTTTGGGGGGAGGGGAAGAATGAAAATGTTCTAAAATCAATTGTGGTGATAGAAGCACATCTCTGTGAATACACTAAAAGCCATTAAATTGTGCATCTTAAATGGGTGAATTGGGCAGTATGCAAATTATATCTTAATAATTTTGTTTTTAAAAATAAAATTTTTGAGGATAATGAAATAACTGTATATTAGAGGAGTAGTTCTAGAAATGAGCAGTATTTTGAAAGCTAGAGAAGAGAATATAGGGCATACATATCAGTCAGTTATTGCTGCAAAACAAACCATTTTATAACTCGTGGATTAAAAAGCAAACACTTATCCTCACATGTCTGAGTGTCAGTTGGGGATCAGCTGACCTCAGATGGGTTTTACTCCCAATAGTGGATATAGATTCAGGTCTTTTTTACATTTCTCTCATTCTCCTCAGACCACTAGGCTACCCAGGGCAGGTTCCTCTCAGATGATAGCAGAAGCACACAAGGGCTAGCTAGCCTGATCACATAAGCCTTTGCTTAAATCATATGTACTAATGTTTCATTGGCCAAAGCAAGTCAAATGGTCAAGGCCAAAGTCAAAGGATGGGAAGAACTGCAGAGCCTCATGACAAAGGGAAAAACACAGGGATAAGTGGAGTATTAGAACCAATCATCCAATATAACATAGTATTCCAGATAGAGAGAACATTCATTCATCCAACAAACACTGTCTACTCTGTACCAGGTGATTCTGAGAACCAGGATACAGCAGGAAACAAGTTGTGTTCCTGTTTTTGTGCAGATCACAGTAGTCAGTGATCCCAAAACAGCAGGTTTAAGATGGACCTGTAAACTAGAAGCAACAGACCAAAGTACCCAAAGGATCCAGATTTGTGAAGCAAATGAGTTGAAATGACGGGCAGGACTAAGGAGTTCAAGTGCAGCCTAAAGGAGGCAACTACTACTTAACTGCAGCTGACTGTTACCAAGAGGAAATATGAGCTTAGTCCTTATGCCCCTCACATAATAAACCCCATTGTGCAAGCCAAACAAAACTCCTGAGGGCAGGATGTGGCCTGAAAGCCACAAGTTTGTTGACCTCTGATGTCAAAAATCAATTGGGAGAAAATATGCTAATTGTTGTAGTGGAGGTCCATATAATGTGCAATGAAAGCAAAAGGGAAGGCATACCTGTGACTGCTTGGGGGAATCTAGGAAGGCAACAAAGAGGAGATGACATCTAAGTGGACTCTCTGAGGGCAGAAGACAGGGCGATCAGGCAGAAGAAATGTGTGCACAAAGGTATGGAAGATTGAGAGAGCATAGTGTGTTCAAGGAACTGCCAGTAAGTTGATAGGACTGGAGGGTAGGGTTCTAGAGAAGGAGGTAGGTGGCAAGAAGTGAAGCTAATGAATTGGACGGGCACCATATCATGAAAGTTCTTTCAGGTCATACTAAATTGTTCAGGCAAGAAGTGAAGCTAATGAATTAGATGGGCACCATATCATGAAAGTTCTTTCAGGTCATACTAAATTGTTCAGACTTTATCCTAAAGGGTTATAAGCAGGGAAAGGTTATGATCAGATTATCAGTCTACTATGGATGTGATGGATTTGAGGGATGCAATAATGGAAGCAGGAAGGCCAGGGCAGAGGCTATTGCAGTAGTCCAGGTGAGAGAAAACAAGAACTGAGCTAAGGCAGTGATAGTACGGATGAAAAGGTCAGATCTGATATGAGAGGTGGCAAGCAGGTAGGATCTACTGAATTTGGTTACATATTAAATGTGAGTAGTAAAGGAGAGAGAATAAGTAGAATGAGACCCAGGTTTCTGAGTCAGGCAAGTTGATATGATAAAATGTCATCCATGGAGATAGGGAAAACAGAAGGATATTAGAGTGGTGGCAATGATGAATTTAGTTTTGAACACATTATGTTTGGGGACTGAATATACAAGTCTAGAGCTCAGGAAAAAAGTTGGGGCTAGACATGTGGATTTTGGCATCTTTAGCTACCAGATGGTAATTGAAGCCAAGGGTTTGAATGAACTTATAGGGAGTTGAGAGTTTAAAAATAAGGGAAATCCTAGGGAAGAAGAATGTTTAAGGAATAAGCTAAAAAAGAGCTTGCCAAGAATATTGAGGAATAATCAGAGAGGTAGAAGGAAAAACAAGAAAGGATGCCACTATAGAAATGAAATGTAAAGATAATTTCAAGAAAGGAATGGTTATCATTAACAAATGTGAAAAGAGATTGTGTCAGATGGGAATGCAGAGTCCATTGGGTTTAACCAAAAGGAACTCACTGGAGCTGTTGACCTGAACTCAGAGAAGTAATGGGGAATGGGGGTGGGAAGAGCAGAAGGCTAGTGATAGTGGATTAAAGAGGAAGTAAGAGGTGAGAAAGTGAATATGGTGAATGTAGGCTATTCCATGGACAAGCTGGGATGAAAAGTAAAAAATACAGATGGGGGAGGTAAAGAGTTAGAGATATCCAGAGTTAAGGAAGTTTTATCTCATTTTAGTTTTGGTCATTTTTTTGTTTAAGATGGGATATCTCTGAACTTGTTAAATAAGCATCCAATGGAGAGGGGATGATTTAATGCACAGGAGTTAGAAATGATAATACATGGGGTGAGATTCCTAAAATTGCCAGTGGGAAGGATAAAGTAATGGCTCTGATGGGATCCAAAGCAATGTCAGAGGGACTGGCTTTAGGAGAATAGACAACTCTTCTCTGATAATAGGAGGGAAGCAAGTTTGAAGTGTGTAGATGTAAATATATTGGTAGATTTAGTGGCAAGGAATTGAGGGAGTTCCTGTCTGATGGTTTCTATTTACTATGCACAGTAAGAATCAAGGTTTTCTTCTGAGATTAAGGAGGGAGGTGGTAAGGTAAAGGGTTTAAGAGTGGAAGGTTTAAAAATAGCCCCTGGAAAATTGGAAAGATGCTGATGAAGGACAAAGAGCAGAACAGTTGGTTAACACTTAGCACTAAGAACCAAGGGCCCCACTAAAGTTAGAAACTATGAATTGGCAATGACCCCAATCTGAAATATTGTGTGATTTTTCTCCAGCAGTGCTCAGCAGCCTAGGAAGAGGAACACGGGAGGTGGAAGTTTGGAGTTTGGATTTCCCATGGTGGACAGGCAGGTGGAAAAATAAAAGCAAGACTCAAGGGTTGATGTGATGAGCCATGGACTCTGTGCCCCAGAGGGAAAACAGTGAATTAGGAGAAAAAAGAAGTGGTTCCAATTACATCAGGGAATGGATATGGTAAGGACATGAGAGTGAGACTTGAGGGAGTAAAAAATTGTGAACAGAAGGATGTCAGAGGATTAGATATCAGAGGTGGAGTATGACAAGTTCTAGGGTGTGGTCTTGGGGGTGAATGGCTGAGGTGGAACGAAGGTGGAGTTAAAGAAGAGTAGAGAAGGGAAAGGCTGGGAGGTTGAATGGATCATCCAAAATGATGACATTTGCATAAATATGAAGATTGAGATCTGAGTGACAAATTCTTCACCAAATAAAAGTGAGTATTCAAGGGGTTACAAAATGAAAGCAGTAAAAGAGAATAGAAGGTAGTGTATTAAATAACATGAAGCTTACAGGGGAAAAGTCGTTTGGAAGTAGAATTTGAAATCAAATATAATTCTGACCTGACTCCCAGTCCTGCAGTTCCGGGCCATAGAAGAATATGCAGCAAGTGCTCAGGGGGTCACAGAGAGCCCTTACCGTGGGAGAGAGCCAGGACACAGTCTAAGGGCTCCAGACGCATCGTGGAAAGTATTGGTAGAGAAGGAAGTAGATGAGTAAATCCAGAGTGGGGTTGGTGTGGAGGAAGCACAAGGTGATTTGAGAATGACCTTTGAAACTTAAGATGGGATGACCAGAGAGGTCAGCATTTGGGGAGATGCCAAAAAAGAGCAAAGACAAAAAACCTAATGGGATTGGCTGGTATTAAAGTTTCAAAAGGAGCTATGAGGAACATTTCCATGCCAAAGGAGACCCATGCACTGGGGGCCACTGAAGTCATATGTTATTAGCCCTCTATGCTCTCATCAGCATTCTGCCACTGAACTTCCTTGGCCCAGGGTTTCAAAAGACCATGGGCTCAAGAGTCAAATTCGTGGGGGTTTAGTCCCAGCTCTACTCTTTCCAACTGTGTGACTTCAGAAAAAATTACTTAACCTCTCTAATCCTCATTTATAAAAGAAAGATAATAGTATTGACCTCACAGAGTTGTCAAAAAGATTAAAGAGATGTCATGTGTGAAATGCCTGGTACATGGTAGGCATTCAATAAATGTTAGCTATATTTTCCAGTTGTGGTGAAAAGTAATTTTGGCTTCTCCACTGAGTTCTGGGCTTATGTAACTGATAAGCTACTTTCCTTTGCCATTTCAGATGTCTCACGGGCACCTTCAATCACTTTACTCATGGTCCTCCCCACCTATTATCTTCCTGCTCCCCACTTCACTTAATGACATCACCACCCATCCTATTTTCCTAATCAGAATCCTAGATATTGTCCTTGATTTCTCCCTATGGATTAACTTTCCATATCAACTCATCACCAAATCCTGCCATTTTTATCTACTAAATATCACTCAAATCCAGCCACTTCTCTCCATCTTCACTGCCACAACCTTACTCCAAGAGCCTGAAAATTATCCCAGATTCTTCTCTTTTCCTAATACCCTGCACAAATCATCAGCAAGCTCCTTTCATTCTACCACCTAATTATATCTTTTTTCAATTATTTTGTAAACTTTCAATAGTGATGGATATCATACATGGAGAAAATCATATAAAACATATGCACAATTCAAAGAATAATTCCAAAGTGAGCACCCATTAACCACCAACTAGGTAAGCATTACCAGACCTTTAGAAGTGCCTTCACACTAAGTCACATTATTCCTCTCTCCCTGGAGGTAATCACTATCCTAAATCTTATATAATAAATCCCTATCGCTTCTCGGCCTTTTGGCTAAGATCAAGTGTATAATAAATCCCTTGCATTTCTTCATAACCTTACTACCTATGTAGTCATCCTTAAACAATATAGTTCAGTTATGGTTAAAGATCACAGAAATGGAATCATGCTTATATATTCTTTGGTTACTTACTTATTTTATTTGATGTATTTTTGAGACTCATCTGTATTGACATGTGCAAATTGTGCATTCACTTCCATTGCTATATTGTATTCCATTGTATAAAGATACTACAATTGATTTATTCATTCTACTCTTGATAGACGTTTGCATTTTTTCCAGTTTTGGGCTATTACAATGTAGCTATGCACATATATATACATATAAGAGATATTCTAGGATACACACCTAGTAGTCAGGAGAGTCTTCCATCTTCTATCAGATAGTGACAAACAATTTCCAAAGTGTTTGTACCAATTTACATTCTTATTTCCAATGTACAAGATTTTCATTGCACCTCATTTCTGAATTTAGGGGAAAACATTCAGTTTTCACCATTAAGTGTGATGTTAACTGGATTTTTTTGTAGATACCCTTTATTAGGTTAAGGAAGTTCCCTTGAATTCCCGGTTTGTTGCATCATGAATGGGTGGGTGTTGGCTTTTGTCAAATTCTTTTTCTGCTTCTTGAGGTGATCATGTGTTTTTCTGTCCTTCATACTACTAATATAGTACATCATATTAATTGATTTTCATATGTTAAACCAATCTACCATCACTAGAATAAATCTCATTTGTGTCATGGTACATAATCCTTTTTATATGTTGCTGGATTTGGTTTGCTAATTCTATTAGTTTTCTAATGCTGCATAACAAATTACCACAAACTCAGCACCTTAAAACAACATCCACTTATTAGCTTACAGTTCTGTAAGTCAGAATTCAAGCATGTCATGACTGGGTTCTCTGCTCAGGATATCAAGGTGCCAGCTAGACAGTGTCTGGCCTGGATGCTCTGGGGGAAAATCTGCTTCCAATCTCTTGTTGGGAGAATTGACTTTTTTGTCATTGTTGGACTTACGCCCTTGTGTCCCTTGCTGGTTAACATTTAGGGGCTTCTCTCAGCTCCTAGAGACTGCTCATAATCTGTGCTTTTTCTATTTTCAAGCAGCAATATCATATCAAATCCGTGTCATGCTTCAAATCTCTGATTTCCCCTTCTGAGACCAGCCAGAGAAATCTCTCTGCTTTTAAAGGGCTCGTGTTATTAAGCCAAGCCCACTTGGATAATTTCCCTATCTGTCAACTGATATAGAACCTTAATTACATCTGCAAAAATCCCTTCACAGCAATACCTAGAGTAGTGTTTCATTAAATAACTGATAAAAGGTGTGTGTACACCAAGGGCCAGAAATCTTGGGGGACCACGTTAGAATTCTGCCTACCATGCTAATATTTGTTAAGGATATTTTCATCTATTTTCATGAGGGATACTGGTTTGGATTTTTCTTTCATTAGGATATCTTTTTCTGACTTTGGTATCAGGTAATACTGGCCTCATAGAATAAGTTGGGAAGTGATCCCTCTTCCTTTAAAAGTGTTTGTGAATAATTGGCATTATTTCTTTTTTAAACATTTGATAGAATTCACCAGTCAAGCCATTTGGATATGGACTTTTCCTTTTGAAAAATTTTAATTACTATTTCATTTTCTTTACTTGTTATAGGTCTATTCAGATATTCTATTTCTTCCTGAATCTGTTTCATGAATTTTTTTTCTAGCAATTTGTCCATTTCATCTTAGTGGTCTAATTTGTTGACACAAAGTTGTTTATAATACCCCCTGTACTGGATTGAATATTCATGTCTACACAGAACCTCAGAATGTGATCCTATTTGGAGATAGAGTCTTTGCAGCCATAATTAGTTAAAATGAGGTCATCCTAAAGCCAATGACTGTTGTCCTTATAAAAAGGCCATGTGAAGACACAGAAGAGACACACATAGTGGAGAATGCCATGTGAAGGCAGAAATTATAATTATGCTGCCATAAACCAGGAATGCCAAGGATTGTGAACAACCACCAGAAGCTGGAAAAGGCAAGAAAAGATTCCTTTCTAGAACCTTTGGAGCGAGTGTGGCTCTGCCAACATCTTGATTTTGGACTTCTAGCCTCCAGAACAGTGAGAGAATAAATTTCTGCCATTTTAAGCCATTTAGTTTTTGGTAACATGTTACAGCAGCCTTAAGAAACTAACATACACCATTTATAGTCCTTTTAATTTCTGTAGTAGTGGTATTCTTTTTTATTCCTGACTTTAGTAATTTGTTTATTCTCTCTTTTTTATTTATTTTTTTGTTAGTTAGTCTAGCTCAAGGGTTGTTAATTTTTTGGTCTTTTCAAAGGTCAACTTTGGGTTTTATTTATTTTTCTCTATTACTTTACTATTTCCTCTTTCATTGGTTTCTACTTTAACCATCACTTCCGTCTGCTTGTCTAAGATTTAGTTCGGTACTCTTTTTCTAGATTATTATCATAGAAATTTATATTATTGATTTGACTCTATTTTATGACCTATTTTCTGATATAGGCATTTAAAGTAATAATTTTCCCACAAAGCACTGCTTTAGCTGCATCCCATAAGTTTTGGCATGTTGTGTTTTCTTTCTTTTTCTTTTCTTTTTT
>VBSM01002707.1:3770861-3783452 GCA_008086735.1 Cheirogaleus medius
GCCGGCATGTTGTGTTTTCATTTCCATTCAATTCAAAATATTTTCCAAGTTTCCTTATGATTTCTCCTTTTACCCATGGACAACTTAGAAGTGTGTTGTTTAATTTCCAAATATGTGGAGATTTCCAAGACTTCTTTTTTTTTGTTGATTTCTTATTTAATTATGTTATAATCAGAGAAGGTAGTTTGTATGATTTCAATTCTTTCCAATGTACTGGGACTTGTTTTATAGCCTAACATATAATCTATCTTAGAGACTATTCCATGTGTGCTTGAAAAGAATATTTATTTTGCAATTGTCGAGTGCAGTATTCTATAAATGTCAGTTAAGTGAAGTTGGTAGACAGTGTTGTTCAAGTCTTCTATGTCATTGTTAACTTTATGTTTAGCTGTTTTATCAATTATTAAAAGTATTGAAAACTTGTCAAATTGTATATTTCTCCTGAATCATTGTTTTTAGGTGTCTATGTTTATAATTGTTAAATCTTCCTTATGTATTAACTCTTTTATCCTTATGAAATGTTTTTTCTCTAATAATATTTCTTGTCTTAAACTCTATTTTGTCTGATATTAATATAGCCACTCCAGCTCTCTTATAGTTACTGTTTGCAGGGTATATTTTTTTCCATTCCTTTGCTTTCAACCTATATGTGTCTTTGAATCTAAAGTATGTCTCTTATAAGAAGCATATAGTTGGATCTTGCTTTTCTTTTCTTATCTGAAAATCTTTGCCTTTTGTTTAGAGTATTTAGACTCCATATTTAATTTGATTCTTGTTATAGTTTAATTACATTTGTCATTTTTGATTTGTTTTCTATATGACTCCTGTCTTTTTTGTTCCTCATTGCCTGCATTCCTTTGTGTTAAGCATATTTAGTGTACCATTTTCTCTGTTGATTTTTATTACTGTATATTGTATTCTTTTGTTATGGTTGCTCTAGGGATTATGAGCCCTAATGAATAACAATGTACTTCAAATTAATACTAACTTAATTCCAGTAAACTACAAAAACTGTGCTCCAATATAGTTCCATTTACTCCCCCTTCCTTTGTGCTATTATTGTCATATATAGTATATCTCTGTATATTTTAAGCCCAGCAATACAATATTATAATTATTGCTTTATACAATCTTAAGACTCTTAACAAGAGGGAAAATGAGGAAAATATATTTATAGAGTCTTTTCTATTACCCCACATATTTACCATCTGTGGCACACTTTATTTCTCCCTATGGATTCAAGTTACCACCTGTTGTCACTTCCTTCCAACCAGAAGGACTTCCTTAAGTCCTTAGGGATTTGTTGTAAGTCAGATAGGCTGACAACAAATTATCTTAGTCTTTATCTGAAAATGTCTCTATTTCACCTTCATTTTCAAAGGATACTTTCATAAGAAATAAAATTCGTATTGGATATTTTTTTCCCTTCTACATTTTGAACTTATCATCCCCCTGGCTCCTGGCCTCCATTGCTACTGATGAGAAAGTTGACATTAATAATTGTATTGATGCTTCCTTGGACATAAAAAGTTTTTTTCTCTTGCTGCCTTCACAATTTGTTCTTTGCTTTTGAACAGTTTGACTATGATGTGTCTAGGTGTGGATCTCTTTGTATTTATCCTACTTGGGGTTTGTTGAGGTTCTTGGATCTATATATTGATGTTTTTCATCAACTCTGGGAAGTTTTTGGACATTATTTCTTCAAATTTTTCCCCTTTCCCTTTCTACTCTTTTTCTGCCCCATTTCTTTCTACCCTCTCTGTATGTTTGTCTGTAGGCCACCACCGGTCTCTGAGGCTCCGTTCATTTTTGTTCAGTCAATTTTCCTCTGCTGTTTATATTGCATAATTTCTATTGAAATTACCCATCTTCAAGTCTACTGATTGTTTCTTCTGCCATCCAGAATATGCTCTTGAGCGCCTGTAATAAATTTTTCATTCCAGTTATACATTTCAACTTCAAAATTACCTTTTGGTTCTTTTTTATCATCTCTGTGTCCTTATTGAGACCCTCTTTTTGTTGATTCAACCTTGTCATACTGGCATTTATCTTTTCCAACATAACTTCCAACATATCTTTTCCAACTCTAACTTCCTTTAATTCATTATATATATTTATAATAGATGCTTTGAATTCTTTTTCCTCTAAATCTAACTTCTAGGAACATTCAGATACAGTTTCCATTGATGTATATTTTCCTGGGTATGGGTCACACTTTCCTGTTTATTTACATGTCTTATAATTTTTTTTTCTTGAAACTGGACATTTTAGATTGACTTTTGTAGCCACTCTGTATTCTGGTAGTTTTTTTCTAAATGTTTTTGTTGTTGTTGTTCTTATTTGTTTCTTTATGTCTTTGTTTAGTAACTTGCCTGGGCTAAATTTGTTAATTTTGTCACCCTTGCATTGTGCAAGTACATGACCACTGATGTGTCTGCTCAGTTATTTTTCAATATTCTTATTTTTTTTAAAGTCTGGCTTCCTAGGTGTAGTCTCTATATTTATAAAGCTGGATTGTCAGAGGTGCTCAAACACCTTGAGCTGGTATCATCTGTGGATCTGTGCCTTCGTATGAGATTGCATTCAGAGTCAGACTGTTTTGTCACATCTGCCTCTGGTTTTACTTTCTGTCAGGCCCTTTTGCCTATAAGCATATACATAGCCTCAGAGTTGGCCAATAGTAGGTGACTATCTTGGGGCCTCCCAATGTCTCTGCTGTGCATATATGCATCCTCAGCCAGAAATACGTTTGCCCCAACCATAAGCATGATTTCAAGCTAATAGAACCAAGCCATTGGCCTTCTCTCACTGGCCAACCTCCTAGAAGTCAAGTCCACTGACAGTGATACTAAGCATGGGAATTTCCCTTTTCTCAAGATAGAATGAGTCCTGCCCCGAGACCTTGGCAGAGAAGCTACCAAGTCAAGATCTGATAGGACCTCCACACTAAAGGAGCTAAGGTGAGATAGGAGCATCTGTAGGCCAGAATGCCAGATTCCCAATGTTCTTACCCAAAGTGAAGCAGTTTCTTAAGGATAAATGCTTCTCAGATTGTCGTATGCCTTTGATTAATTTCTAGAGTGCAAAAAATGGTTCTTTTTATTATTTTATCCAGCTTTATAGTTGCTTTTGGGGGGTTGGATTTGCCTGTCTCCTAAATCAGCCACAACCAGAATGCCCACTCCTGACAGACTTTTTCAATTTTGCCTGTCAAATGGGGGTACGTAATGGTTTCTCATTGTGGTTTTCATTTGCATTTTCCTGATTACTAATCAAGTTGAGCACCTTTTCACATTTATTGGCCATTTGAATTTCCTCTTTTATTAAGTGCCTGTTTAAGTCTCTTGCTAATTTTTCTATTGTGTTGTCTTTTTCTTATTGATTTTGAGGAGCTCTTTATATATTCTGAGCATGTGTCATTTATTGGTTTATAGGTGTGGCAAAATTTTCTCTCTTTTTGTGGCCATTTTTTCACTCTCTTATGATGTCTCTTGATAAGCAGAAGGACTTAATTTTAATGTATTTGAATTTATCAATATTTTCCCTATCTCTGGGCTCTATTCTGTTCCATTGCGTTATTTGTCTCTCCCTATGAAAATACCACCCTGTCTCAATTATTACAGTTTTATAGTAAGTTTTGATCATACTAAAACTATAGATTGACATGAGGGAGCATTGTCATCTTCCACATATTGAGATTACATCAGATTTTTCTCCTTGAGTTTGTCAAGGTGGAAGAATTACATCAATTTATTTTCTTGTGTTAAAGCAACTTTGCCTTCCTAGGATGAACCCAACTTGGTTATTATATTTTTAAACATTGCTAGTTTCAATTTACTAATACTGTGTTTAGAATTTTTGCACCAATGTTCGTGAATGAGATTACCCTGTAATTTTTTCATAGTTTCTTTGTTGGGCTTTGTTATCAAGATTAAGCCATTTTCATAAAATTAGTAGGGAAATTCCCCCTTTTCCTATTCTCTGGATAAGTTTGGAATTATTTCATTTCTGAATATTTGTTGGAACTCACTGGTGAATCCATCTGGACCCAGAGTTTTGCTGGATAGGCAAAATTTTAATGATAGATTCAACATGTTAATACTCATTTTTAAAAATTCAGGTTTTCTGTTCCTTCTTGAGTCAGTTTTGCTAAGATGTCTTACTTCCTCCACTCCAGCTCTCCCCAAACCACCTTCCACATGTGAGCTGAAGGAATTGTTGTTCCAAAAAAACAAAGCAGATTATGCCATTCCTCTATTTGAAACCTTTCAATGGCTTTTAATTTTATTAATAAATAGAAACAAGAACTACTTGCCTTAGCCTACAATACCCTGCATGAACTGGTCATTCCTAACTCTCCAGCCATATGTTTTTCACTCTCCCCCTGGCTCACTCTGCTCTAGACATAGTGGTCTTCTGTCTGGCCCACAACATGGAACCAAGCTTGTGCCTACCTCAAAACTTTGTATTTGCAGTTTTCTCTCTCTAGAATGCTTTCCGCCTGAATTGTAAAAATGCTGGCTCTTTTGCGTTCTTTATTTCTCTGCTTAAATGTCACCTACTCTGAAAGACCTTTCCCGGCCACTTCATCTAAAGTAGGTTCCTCTGTTATTTTTTTCCTTCACAGCACTTAAACATAATTTGCAGTACTAATTATTTTGTTTTGTTTAATTCATTTAGCCTCTATTTCTCTCTCTAGACTGTAAAGTCTTTGAGACCTGGGAGGCTAGCTGTCTTATTTACTGTTACAGTCCTAGTATCTTGCCCAGTATCTGGAACATGGTAGATATATGATGTCTTTTTTCTTTTCATGAATAGTTAATGAGCCTAATCAGAGCTAAGGCATGGATTGAGGGCATAGCTTGGGTAGGGATGAGTCAAGATATAAGCAAATTGACCCCAAACATTAGTAGAGTAAAAGCAGGGAGAAAGTTCAGGGGATTTCATATCCAACAATAGTAAACAAACCAGAATTGCATAGGGGCCTTGAATGCCAGACTAAGAAACTGTGATTTTATGCCAAAGGCAATTGAGAGCCTTAAAAGTATGGCAGGAAGAGATTAAACAAGGTGTCTATGCTCTAATGGGTAATTAATGGCTGAGCCAGAGCTAAAAATCCAGGTCCTTGACTCTGATTCCTCTGTATTCAGTTGTTTCTCTAAGTAACAGCAAGCACTTGGAATAAAAATATAAAAGCACAGCAGTTAAGAGATTGGGCTCTAGACTCAGACTGCCTGTATTCATATCTCAACTGCGCTACCTCTTAACGGTATGACTGTGGACCCCAGTCTCTACATTTGTAAAATGGAAATAATAAGATCACTTACGTCATTAGACTGTTTTGAGGATTAAATGAGATAGCATATAAAGATTTGGCACAGTGTCTGGCACATGGTAAGTGGTTGCTGTTAACCACATGTCTCCTATTTCTTTTTACTTAACAGTATTTTCTAACTTTTCTCCAATGAGTATGTCTTATGTGAAAAGACTAAATGGTGGAATTTAGATAGATGAAAAGTGATTTTAAAAATAGTATTCCTTCAGCCTAGAAGAACCATCTCGTCTCATTTTTTTATCCTCACCCACATCATCTTTTGAAGATACTCACATGAATCCTCATCAATAAAATCTCATTGTCTCTCCTGAACTTCTTTTTTTTCCTTTTATTTCATCATATAATGGGAGTACAAATATTGTTAGGGTTACATACCTTGCCCCTACTACCCCTCTCCCCCCACATGCCAGAGCTTCAAGCGAGTTGAACTTCTTTTGTTTTGATACAATATTAGCTGGAGGAACAACCAGGTTGTATTTGGAGCCCCTGATTTTTGAAGATTATAATCCATGGGGATCCAAAATGTAGTAGCAAGAAAATTTAAAGAGGGAGTGTTTATTTTGACAATAAAATTTCTGAATGTCTACTTATTCCTTTGTTAGAAGAGGTAGGGAAGATAGGAAGAGTTTTCCAGCTGAAGAATTAACTTTCACCAGCTTGGAACTTCAGGAACCACTCATGTGAACAAGTTTAATTTCACACTCTGTTCTTCTCATCTTGAAGATCCGAGAAAGTAAATCCAACAAGAAACAGTTATTTTAGGATAGTGCTACGTCAATTTACTTTGTGTTTCTCAAGTGTAGATGAGCAGGAAGAAGGCAACTTTGTTCTATCTGAAACAGTATGAACATGAGCATTTCTGCTTGTTGGCGTGCAGCACCCCTAGTGGTCTAATGGGTTTATAAAACACGCCAGGCCACTTCTTTCAGTTCTCCTTCCATTGCTGGTTTCCAAAGTTGAGTGGCCTAGATACTTCTTAAGTAACAACTTCTTAACCTGGGACCCATTGATGAGCTTCAGGGGTGTCTATGAACTACTGAAATCTTATGCTAAGTTTGGTATGAATGTGCTTTCATCAGATTTCCAAAGGACACCATGACCCAAAATCATGCACTGCTTTAAGAGATGCGGCTTTACATCTATCATGAGTATAATTTATAAGGGAAAAGAATCGAAATCTTACTATACTGAATTTTTAAAGCCATTATAAGGAGGAGGGCCACATCATGGATGAGAGAGCTGCATAAATGGTTTAAATAGAGAGACTCTGAAAAGGCCTCTTTCCTTAAATAGATCCCCTCCACTGGTTTACCAGGGTGCACAAAATCCTTTCCATTAACATAGCCCTGTAAGGCCTCCTTTGATTAGGTTCAAAAGCTTCCAGAGACTTCCATTTCCTTTAGTGATAGGCTAGGTTATTCGGATGAACCCTCCTGCCAAAAATAACAAAAAATGCTGGATAAAATACAAAAACATTCCCTTAAAAACATGATTAAAAGATAATGTGGGAATTGCCAGGTTAAATTTTCCAGAGAAAGCCTGATCCCAGAGAAATAAGCGGAATATCAGTATGCCAAAGCTGCTTGTTATTTACTGGATATTTGTGTACCCGCTCCCCCAAATTCATATGTTTAAATCCTACCCCCGAATGTGATGGTATTAGGAGGTTAGGCTTTTGAGAAGTGATTAGATCATAAGGGTGAAGTCCTCATGAATGAGATGAGTCCCCCTATAAAAGGGACCCTAGAGGGCTCTCTCTGCTCATCTCCATGTGAAGATACAAGAAAACAGTAGCTCATAATCCAAAAGAGGGCCCTCACCAGAACCCGACCATGCAGTCACTCTGATCTCGGACTTCCAGGCTCCAGAACTGTGAAAAATAAATTTCTGTTATTGAAGACACTCAGTCTGTGATACTTTTTTATAGCAGCCTAAATTGACTGAGGCATGATTTATATGCTGGTATTGCATACTTTGAGCATCAGTTCCACAGTCTCAAGGGGCAAAATGCAGAGACATCAAGGCTCAGGTCCCACTTAAGGTAAGGAATCTCACCAGAAACTCAACCCACATGAAGCTGAGACTCTGAAGGGTTCTAAGTTAGGATGTGGATGAACCACAACTAAAATGGGCTCCCTCCATTAGCCAGAATTTGGTCAGGAAAACAGAAGGCACTCTATGTATTCCAAGTATAAAGGGTTTTAATACGAAGAAACAGAGACCTACATGTCTATTGGAAGAGCTCGGGAAGCAAAGGTCAGAAAAGCTGCTGCCAGAGTTCTCAGCCTGCAGTACCTACACAGGTGATTCATAAGTGCTCACCTAGAAACCACTGAGTCTTAAGAACCTCTGGGTATCTCCCATCAACATAACATTTGCTTATTCTTTTCTCTTATAGTAAAATCTCAGTTCCTAATAACATTAATGGACTTATTTGCTTTATCCCATGATATACATAAAATTGTTTCAAAATTAAAATACTATTAGCAATAAATCTAATGAGGAAAGTTAAGATGTCTTTGTGGTTCTTTGTCCTTAGAATTTACCTCACTAAGTATTTACAATGAGAGTACTATGTTCAAAGTTACTTGAAAAATTATTTACTTCTATTATGCATACACAATTAGGTTCTTTGACTATGTGGTAAAACTCCAGTGGAGCCATCTAGGTGAGAAGTTTCTTTATAGAACAATTTTTTTAAATTTTTCAAACCAAAACAGTTTAACGAATTATATAATGCACACCCATATACTCTCTACCTATATCCAACAATTTTTAACATTTTGCCATATTTGCTTCACATAGATAAATAGTAGATGTACATATTTTATTTTTGCTGAACCAGTTAAAAGTGAGTTGCAGGAAGCATGACAGTTTACCCCTAAATTCTTTAGCATGCGTTTCCTAAGAATAAGGACACTTTCATGGAAATTACTATTCTGCCTGAAATTTCAAGAACATTTTGTCCATCTTTAAGGATAGTACAAGAAAGGAACTCTGAATAAATTCTATAAAATACAAAAGGGAGGAAAACAAGCATCTAGTCAAAACTAGAGGGACTGAACTGAAATTAAATTTCAGTATTCAGGGTTGGTTGCTTCAAGCATTTGCCCACATGCTGTAGTTGAGAACTGGATTCCTAGAATCCGAGTCTGACATGAGAGCATGGCATTTTAAGTGGCTTTTTGAGCCGGTCCTCACCTCACCCACTCATACACATAAAGCATAGGAAAGTTAAGCATGAGAGAATATTCGGGAAGACCCAACGACCAAGTCTTACCTGTAAGAGTGGGCTCTACTGATGTCCTTAGTGATATGCAAAGATCTCTTCCAGTTCTACAGTTCAATGTTTCTGTGACATTCTGATTTGGAATTCATACCTATTTCCCAAGTAACGTGAAATGAGTTTTAAGCTTAAACATAATACAAAAATAGGATAAAAACATGAAACCAGAACAAAAGCCGTTAGGAAAGCAGAAAGATTCATACTTACCAGAAACCACAGGAGACAAATATCAAGATAACATTTTTCAGAAAAGTAAGAAACTTTAAGACATTTGAAAGCCATTGTTACTATCCAGCTAAACAAACACAGGTGCCACTATCGTTTTTTCTTCTGTAGAAGAGGATTTTGAACTGCTGGCCCAGGACCTATGCTACAATCCTTGCTAACACAATGTATGGCCTGTGTTCTGCTTCAACACCCATGAATCTAGAAACTGGAATCTGGAGTCAATGGTTGAAATGGCAGCTTCCAGAATAGTGGGCAGCTTCCCCACTATTCTGATTGTGACAGAGGTAGCAGCCCTTTAGGTAGGTTATGTTTATGACATGTATCAACTGCCCATTGTCACAACAATTCTATATGTCAAATCACCCCCAAACTCAGTGGCAAAAAAACAACAATAACTATTCTTCATTTGTTATTATGAGCCTCCAGGTCAGCTGGACAGTTCTGATCTTGGTTGGGCCTGGATGGACAGTTCTGGTCTCAGCTGAGCTCACATCACATACCTAGCAGTTTGCTGGCTGTCAGTTGAGGCAACCAAGGTGACTGGGCCACATGTTTCTTATTATTCAAAAGTCTAGCCTAAGCATATTCTCACGGTGAAGGCAAGGGAACAAGAGGGAAAGTGGACAGGTGTAAGGAAGTACTCTCTCAGGCTTCTGCTGGTATCAAGTTTGCTATTGTCTCATTGGCCAAAACAAGTCACGACAGTAAGCCAGAGTCTAAAATATATAGTCTAGAGGTTGATTGTGTCTAGGTGCAGTCCCTGTTTTTTGCCCCATACTGACCTTGAAGAAACAATCAGTACTTCACTACATCTCTAAATACTGAATTCCCTCCACAAAGTACAAGTGAGCAATGCTGATGTTGCTGGCAATTCTGTAGAGAAAAGAAAGTTTATACAGCACAGTGAACAGCAAATGCTTTAACACGAAATCCCATTAAACATCTTTGTCTTGAATTCTCAATCACCTCCCCCCTTTAATTTGCTTCTTTCTTTTCCTCACCCATAAAGTAATTTCTCTCTCTCCCCCACTTTTATGCAGAGCATTTGATTCTCTTCAGACTCCAAATTTTCACCAACCATACTCACTTCATCAATAAATGACTCTTTAGTGATTGGAACTAATAGTTCTTAGAAGGTAGTGAGATCATATCTAACAATGTTTTCCTGTCACAGTATTAATTGTATTTTCCTAGCACCACATGTACTCACCAGCAAATTGGTATTAACGGATCAACACCTAAGTGGACGTATAGGAATAACATTTGTCGGGTGTTGGGTGGGTGGGAGGGGGGAGGAGGGGATGGGTATATACAAACATAATGAGTGAGATGTGCAACATTTGGGGGATGGTCATGCTTGAGGCTCTGCCTCGAGGGGGGAGGGGGGCATGGGCAATATACGTAACCGTAATATTTGTACCCCCATAATATGCTGAAATAAAAAAAATGTGAAAAAAAATATTAATTGTATTTTCCTATTGCTGTCCAAAATAAAAAAATCACGTGGCTCACCTGCTTAAAACCCATCATTGGTTCTCCCTCTCTTACAGAGGCAGGCCTTCCATGATCTGCCCCTCCCTGCCTTTCCAGCATCATGTCTCACACTAGGCTGTGGGCATACAGAAGCATTTGCACTTATCCAAATGTGCCAGGCTACTTCAAACCTCCATGCCTTTGCTCCTGTTGGTCCCTCTGCCTAGAAATAGCCTTGCCTCCACTACAATCTATCTGTCTAGTGAACACCTAGTCATCTCTTCTCTATGAAGTCTTTACTGAATTTTTGTGGTAGAACCAACCTTTTCCCAACACCACATTGATGGCTGTGCCATACATTGGGACACTTTAAATAGCTTACACATTTCCTACTATAACACTGTGAGCTCCTGAAGGGGAGAGAACATGGCTTTTCATCTCTGTATCCCCAGTGCCTGGCACATAGCAAATGACTAAATTAATCAATTTTGAGGCTGGGTTGTAAAAGGAATTTCATAAGTGTTTTGTACATCACTTAAATTATTATATAATTCCACAGTGACTACTTTGAAGACAAGAACATTAATTTGAGGGATTATAAATTCTGGCAAGTTGTTAAAAATCAGTCACATTAACTTTATGCTCACTTTTCATACTGTGTCTTCAAAGACACTACTAAGTATTAAATTAAGGGACACTCTGCTGTCACCCTTGGGGGCATATAAATCAAGATAAGCCAGGTTATGCTGCAATACCAAACAATTTCAAGATCTCAGTGGGTAAAAAACAGCATAGGTTTCTTTCTTTCCCACATAGTCCACTGCAGGTCTGGGTGACTGTGTAAGGCAGCTCAGCATTGCACCTCCATTATCAATGAGTGTTTCCCCATTTGACAAGGCAAAGAAAGAGAGCACTAAAGAGTTGAGGACCAACAATTAAATGCCTCCACCTAGAAGCACTTTTCATATTTCACTTGCCAAAACAAGTCACTTGGCCACATCCAACTTGAAGAGAAGAAAGAAGTATAGTCATACTCTGTGCTCATCAGGAAAAAGACCAGCAACATTGGTGAGCAACACTAACACTTTCCACCATGGCACACCACTGGACCCAAGCGAGGCAAGGAACTATATTCCTTTGGTGACCACTTGAATTATGATCCCAGTTCCTATGTGTTAATTTCACTCCCCCAATATCTCTGCATTTTCCTTTATCATCCATTTTTTGGACACCTACTAGGTGTCACACCCTATGTTGGGTGCTTTCTGTCCACTATCTTATTGAATTCCTACAACAACTCTAAGAAATAGGTCCTATTATTACCCCCACTTGCCAGGTATGGAGACTGCAGCTGACAGAGATTAAGTGCCTTGAACAGGGTCATAAGTTAGTAAAGAGTAGAACCAAGATACTGTGATACTCTGAAACTTGTGTTGTGTCAACTGCATCACAGGCGTCCTCCTGCCCAAAGCCAGGCTCTCCAACTCTGACCCCAGCCCTGCTCTCCTCTCAGCTCCCCTGGGCACCACCCCCACTCAATGACTTGCTTTAACCTTCAGTCTCTCTTCTACTACCTCCTTCCCATCAATCACTCAGAATCGCTTAGTATCCCCCTCCCTGATTTGTTTTCTTCAACCAGAGATTCCATTCCCATCCTCTCTGTCCAGTGTCCACCACACTTCTGCATCCACTTGTGCTCTGCTCTCTCAGCTTTAATCCTCTGTGGGCTGTTCTCAACCGCTACCACTCTGCTGGTTACAACTACTCTAAAACTTCCCAAGTATAGGCACTTCCATGTAACCCTGTCTACTTTAGTGACTCCAAGGCATTGAACACTCCTGGCCCCACCCTCCTAGAAGCCTCTCCTTGCCACATCCTCCAGGCCACTGTACTCTTCTGACCATTGCTCCTTTGCCTCCTCCACTCTGCTCATGAGGGCATTCTCCCAGGTTCTGTTCTAAGATTGTTCTCTCTTCTTGTCCCTTCTAAACTGAATTGTGTACCCCCTGCAAAATTCCTACGTTGAAGCCTTAACCCTCAATGTGATGGTACTAGGAAGTGGGGCCTTTGGGGGGTAACTAGGGTTACATGAGGTCATGAGGGTGGAGCTCCCATGATGGGATCAGCGTCCTTTTGAGAAGAGGAAAAAGAGATCAGAATTTGCTATCTCTCTCTCCCATGTGAGGACACATCCAGCTGCACCTGAATGTTTATCGCAGCACAATTCACTATTGCATGGTCTTGGAAACAACCCAAGTGCCCATCAATT
>VBSM01002707.1:3783552-3806199 GCA_008086735.1 Cheirogaleus medius
CTTGATCTTGGACCTCCCAGACTCCAGAACTGTGAGAAATGAATACCTGTTGTTTAAACTACCCAGTCTATGGTATTTTGTTATGGCAGCCCAAGCTGACTAATCCACCTTCCATCCCATTTTCCTTTCCTCTCCTCTCCTCTTCCTTGCTCTCTCCCCCTGATTATCTTGCTCAGTGACCACATCTACTACTGAAGCTTCAACTATCACCATGATGTACACAACTATGCGATATATTCAGAGTGCAACCTTAGACAAGTTACTTTGCCTCTCTGAGACACAGTTTCCTCATCTATAAAATGAGAGTAAATACAGTGCCCTCCTTCCAGTACTGCTGTGAGGGCTAAATGAGCTACTGACACAGAACAATTTGTATAGTTTGTGGTGCATCATAAGTGCTCAGTATATGTGCAGCTTTTTTTTTTATGACTGAGCAGATAGAGCTAGTGGAGAGGAAGCAGTTGAAGGTAAAGTAGGGAGATAATTTTGAGGATTTGGTAGAGACCTCAGATTCTGGCACCAGTTAAACCTCAGCTGAATTCCAGTCTCATCACATACTAACTTTGCAACCATGGGCAATTTTCTTAGTTTTCTTGAGCCTCAGTTTGCCTGTCTGTAAAATCAAGATAATTAAGCATAGATCCTTCAGACAGGCATTTAACTCACTCCCTCAATAATCTGGCCTAACTGAATTTTTCTAGTTTTCTGTCCCACTATTTTCTCATATATACTATATGTTCCAGCCAAACCAGACTACTCAGTGTTCCACATGAAGAATCAAAAAATTAAATTGAATTCTTACAAGGTAGCATGGTGTAGTAGAGTCAAACAAACCTGGGTTTGAATCCCAGCTCTGCCACTTATTAGTTGTGATATCATGTATAGATTATTTACCCTCACTGGGCTTCAGTTTTCTTACAGGTAAAAAGAAGACAATAATGACAATAAAACATCGTAGTGCCTCAAACTGTAGTAGCAGGACCTACTATGATCTGGCCTTGCTTATTTCTCCAGCTTCATCATTTACTTTCCCATGATCATATCTAAGTTTCAACCTGCTGAATTCTTTGAAGTTTCCCAAAAAGGTTATTTCTCAGCTCTGGATCATACAAACTACTCCTTCTGCCTGGAATGTACTCTCCTCCCTCCCCTCTTTTTTTGCCTGACTTTTAATTATGTTTCAGATCTCAGCCTATGTGTCACTTCCTCCAGGACACCTTCTCTGCCCCACCCCAGCCCATGTTAGGTAGCCCTTTTCTGTACTCCCACATAAAAATGCTCATGTTTCCAAATTATACCTTCTGTATATGTTCCTGTGTCCCCAATGAAGTTGTAAGATTTCTTAGGGTAGGGGCCATAGTTGCTTCAGTATCGCCCCCACAGTGAGGGCATCTCTGGCCACCAATCTAAAGTAGCACACTCTGTCACTCCCTACATATTACCCTATTTCAGTTTCTTCAGTGTCCTAATCATTATCTGGAATTATCATATTTGCTTACTCATTTATTTGCTTGTTCTTTTGTCTTCCTCACCAGTGTGTAAGCTCCATGAGAAAAGGGACCATATCTGTCCTGTTCCCCACAAATTTTCAGCTTCCAGAAGATTATCTGAAACATAGTAGGAGTTCTCTGTGGTTGGGTTTGGGATATGCAAAGAGTAGAGGGAGTAGTGTTCGAGTTTTTAAAAAGTCACAGGCAGAGGTGTTTGATACAATTTATTTGGAGCATAGGAGTATAAGGACAAAGTGGACAGGAAAACTGTGGACAGCTTGGAATGCCAGGCCAAAGCATTTTTACTTGGGCAGAGGGAACCATAGAGAGTTATTGCACTGAGGAGTGACATAAGGTGTAAGATACATACACCTGCACATATATATTGGAAACCTAGGCATCAACAAGATGATAAGAATACATCCACCATTTCCCCCTTTGGAAAGCAAAACAGAGGCTGCCTAACCACTTTATTGGTCAGGGTTCTAAAACAGAACCAACAGGATGTGTATACATACATATATAGAAAGAAAGAAAGAAAGAGAGAGAGATTGATTTATTATAAGGAAATGGATCACATGTGATTGTGGAGACTTGGTAAATTCAAAATCTGTAGGGCAGACCAGCAGGCTGGAGACCCAGGGAAGAGTTGACATTGCATCTCAAGTCCAAAGGCAGTCTGGAGGTATAATTCCTTCGTGCTCAGAGGAGGACAGTCTTTGTTCTCTTCAACTGATTGGATGAGGACCACCCACACTATGGAGGATCACCTGCTTTACTCAAAGTCCACCAATTTAAATGTTAACCTCATCCAAAAACACCTTCACAGAAATATCTAGACTGATGTTTGAACATGATGTTTGGCATCATGACCCAGCCAAGTTGATACATAAAATTAACCATCACACCCACATAGAGTCATGTGTACTGAGCACTCATTACAGGGATGAACTAATCTGGCCTTGTTCAGAAAACCAATCAGCCTACTAAAAATCTAATATTTTCCTGGAAGATTCTAATTTATATTTTAAAAGTAGAAATACCCTCCATTACTTCCCTAAACAAGCCCTTTTGTTATTCTTTTGTCCGGTATATTAATTAACCCTGCAAAAAGAGTCTCTACCAACCCTTGCCATTTCAGAAGCAATTTATTTTCTATATGTCTGAGGCTTTTTGACTTTTTGGTATTAATTGCTTTGAGTGTGTGTAGTGGGACTGAGGATAGTAGCAGGGAGGGAGCAGCAAGGGCAACATGCTTGGGGAAGGATATACATGAGACTACAACTGTATTTGTAATATACAATTATTTTAAAACTTGACGGCAAGTGCATTTATGTTTGCCATATTGTTATTCTGTTTTTACATTTGGAATTTTTGATATTTTTTAAAAATTCCATAATATCCTGAATTAAAAAAATATCTAAGGTTCAGTGAATATAGGTCATATTTCCAAAGTCACACAGAATTCAAACCTAAGTCTGAGTGATGCCTAAGCCCATGCTATTTTCATTCTGCTCCCTGGTACTCCTTAGTAATGCCCCTCTGTAATATTATACCACTTTCTGTCAATTGCTGTAATCATAGCTAGATAACTCCTATTTCTTCTCCTTGACCTCAATGCAGTCTTTGTAGTACACTGTTAGGCATCTGACTTTCAGCAGCACTCCAAAACAGCTCTGGGAAAATACCATCAAGTGGATTAAAAGCAAAGATCCCTATTTATGAAACTTTCCAAGCATCTATCAGGAAGTCTGATCTAGGTATTACCCAGTATAGATTAGCACTGTATGTGTATTGCCAGTTCTTAATAACCGTATCAGTACCAGGATGGAGAAAAGGGTAGTTATTAGTATGAATCTCTTGGTTTAGATGCTAAGCAAAAAAAAAAAAAAAATCAGCCCTGGATCCTGTCACTGTCCTGTGAGATTGCATGACAGCTGTATCACCAAGATAATGATATATGGATCTTATGGATCATCTGGAAAGCAAGATGAGGGAACAAAGGTGTATCTTGAAAGTGCCACACAAGTAGGGAACTCATAACAATTC
This sequence comes from Cheirogaleus medius, assembly GCA_008086735.1. Classification (NCBI taxonomy): domain Eukaryota; kingdom Metazoa; phylum Chordata; class Mammalia; order Primates; family Cheirogaleidae; genus Cheirogaleus; species Cheirogaleus medius. The sequence continues at coordinate 3,787,092 of VBSM01002707.1, forward strand.
TCAAAAACTATAACTGCCTAGAGGAACACTGTTGGCCAGCTCATCTGCCCCATGCAGCCACCAACCAAAACATATTCCTCAAAAATTCTCTAAGTCTCAGCATAAGCACAAGCAACAAAACAATAAAATGATCTTACAGATTCAATAGAAAGTATAATGGTTAATTTTATGTGTCAATTTGATTGGGCTAAGGAATGCTCAGATGGCTGGTAAAACATTATTTCTAGATGTGCTGGTGAGAATGTTTTTGGAAGAGATTAGCATTTGAATCAGTAGACTGTGTAAAGAAGATCATCCTCACTAATGTATTAATAAGTGGGCATCATCCAATCTGTTGAGGACACAAAGAGAACAAAACCATAGAAGAAGGGTAAATTCATTCTCTGTTTGAGTTGGACATTCATTTTCTCTTACCCTTAGCCATCAGCTCCCCTAGCTCTCAGGCCTTTGGACTTGAGGACTTGAACTGAATTACAGCACTGGCTTTCCTGGGCCTCTACCCTGCAGATTGTGGTGGGACTTCTCATACTCCATAATCATGTGACCCAATTCCTATAATCAATAATTTATATCTCTCTCTCTCCTTATATATATATGTGTCTGTGTGTGTATAAAATAAACACTGACACCATGCACATTTTACTTGGCTCTCAAGTAAAAATATAATGTAATCTAAAGTAGACAAGTCTGTATGCTAGACACTTGCTCTTTTTTTCAAATTTCTCTCTCTGACCTTAATAATATTTACCTTTTGAGGATTGCAAAGGTATCCAGGGTGGGTGTATTAGTTTCCTAGGGTTACTGGCTTAAAACAACAGAAATTTATTGTCTTATAGTTCTTAAAGTTAGAAGTCCAAGATCAAGGTGTCAATAGGGCCATGCTCTCGGTTGGCTGTAGGGGAGGATCCTTTCTTGCCTCTTCTAGTTCCTGGTCTTTGCTGGCAATCTTTGGCATTTCTTAGCATTCTTTGGCTTATAGATACTTCAGTCACATGATGTGTAGCTTTGCATTATCCTCCCTCTGTGTCTATTTCTATATCCAAATTTCTCCTTTTTATAAAGATATCAGTTATATTAGATAAGGCCTCATTTTAACCTTAGTACCTCTTTAAAAACTCTGTTTAAAGTCACATTCTGAAGTACTGGGGTTTAGGACTTAAACATATCATTTTTGAAGGATACAGTTCAACCTCTAATAGAGGGAGAGCCAGAAACAATAGAAAAAAATAAAATGGGAGACTTTGTGATAGATAAAAGGAGCAGAAATGTTTGTAACTTATGGATAAATAAATAAAAGGGTCTGTTAAAAAACCTGTGCTGTAGAGGGATAAATACTTGAACAGATGTCAGAGATTTGGCCTCTAGCCCCAGCTATGTCATGAATCCCCTGCCTGGCCCTGAACAAATAAGTTGACATCTCTGGGAATTAATCTGAGGGAATTAAGATTCCCTCAACTTTAAAATGAGTGGCTGGGACTTATGGCTTTTAAATGTCCTCCAAACTCGGATAGGCCATGATTTTTTCAATTAGAGAAAAGTAAGCTAAAAATGAAATTCAGTAACATACATGGTAGATGGCATAGGAATATAACACTTGGGTTAGCACCTTCTTCAGCCTTGAATGCCACCAGAAGGATTATGCAAAGTAAACAGAGTCAAGGATAAGAAAATGAAGAGGTGGAGGGTAGACAATGATTTCCAGAGATAACCTTTGGGTCAACCATCACTAAGCCCTGAAGCAGCACACACAGAGGCCAACATAGAACATAATGTAAGGGTTGTCAGAAGGAGGCCCATGCCACAAAGTGAGGGAGACACAGGGCTTTCTAAGGAATAGTGGGAAATGTTGTCTATTGCACTCAATTAGGTCAGGTACACTGGAAACATTTGACAATTTGACTGCATTAATGCAGGATAGCCTGATTATGAGGAGTCCTAAATGCTTGGTTTTGGATCCAATGGTATTTCTTCCTCTTTCCCATTCTGGATCTTATTTTCCAAAAAAGGAAATGGGAATAGAGTAGTTAACTGGTGTGCAGCTACCTACCCTATATTCTAAGCTATTTATACATTATCTCATTAAAAAAAACTTACATGGCAGGTATAAAAACAAACCAGCATTTATGAAGTGCTCACTCTGAGACTGGCACTTTCATATGTATAATTTGTTCCTCCAAACAATATACTGCAAAGTACAAAATAGCGTGAGCACAATGATTCCCATCTTACAGACAAAGAACTTTAGGCTTAGGTTGCTGAGATAATTGTCCGGGTTCACACAGCTAGTAAATGGCAGAACTGGACTATCTGACTTCTGAGCATGGGCTCCTTACACTCCACCATGCTAACAACTCCCCATTTACAGATTGGGGAGTTGGAAGAGGGAGAGAGGGAAAGATGATGGGAAGGATGGAAGGTGGGAGGGAAAGATCCATAAACCTGATTCTGTTAATAGAAGAAACCATGAGAAGGACAAAAAGAAGGAAAAGAGATGCTACACACTGATGAAGGAAAATAAAAATTAGCCTTCTACAGAAATGATTCACAGATCATTTTTCTCTCAATTCCATTCTATGTAACCATGAGGATTAGAGGGATTGTTAGAGGAAGGAGGGTGTCCAAGAAGGAGGACTAGCCATGAGAGACAGCCAATTAAAAACAGATGCACCAAATGAGATTATATGTGTATGTATGTGTGTTTGATGAGAAAATCAAGTCAAAAACAGCAGCAGATGCTGAAGTCATGCTCTCCCTTTGGGGGAAGGGAAGTGGAAAAAGGACATGCAGCCATAAGGCAAAAGCAAAAACATCCCAAGGATATTGTTATTGTGAGCACTTATTATCCCATGGAAATGTCCTTCGATCAGGATGCATAATCACCATATTGCATCCAATTACAACTTGAAGATGAAACATGATTGCTGCTGTCATGTTTGTATCTAATCAGAAGTTGGGAGACAATTATGATAATGATGCAGGGTGCTTGGGGGGGCTCACGTCAGGAGGAGAGGGCAAATTTTGCTTAAAGGCTCATCCCTACTCTGCAGGAGATGAATAGAGGTGTACTGGCACTCTAAAGGCATGCCAACTAAAGCATACTAAAGGAACTCAGACCTCAGAGTGATTTAGGCAGCATGGGTTTTCCAGAGTTGGGCTGAGGTAGGTAGAGGCTGGGTCTTACTAACCCATGATTTTCCCATTGTTACTCTTGAACCCTTGTCATCTCAATCACCCATCATACTTGTGATTCCTGGGCTCCATTCCAATCCTCCTGAGCCCTAATCTCTGGGATGGGTGCTGAAAGACTGTATTTTTACAGGATCTCCAGGTGCCAACTCTTCTTATGTGTCCATCAAAAAAGTGATGGATCAAGGAGAAATGAGATGCTACATACTTCAGTTAATACCCGGTATAGGTCCGTGGGTACCAGCATTTGTTATATTGAAAAATATGTATTGTTACCTATAGTAATAGCGATGTTATAAGTTACGGGTAACAAAACACAGTTCTTTACAGTCTTGAGTTTTGAGGACTTTAGCAAGGACAAATTATTGCACCTTTCTCATTCTAACTTTAAAAAATCTTAATAATGAAACCCTCAGGTGCAAAGAAAATAAACATATGGGATATATATTTCTTTAGTTACCCCTCTGTCCTCACATTTATGCTTTCCTTTTCAAAGCACCTTTAATAAGGGCAAATAAAATGACTCACCCCTCAAGTTCAAACATGTCCAATTCATTACATATTTGTTTTAAATGGCTGTTATTGTTATCATTAAACAATTATAATTCATTTGTGCTGTGTGCTAGACAATGCACTAACCACTCCAAATGCATTATTTCATCAATGGTACTTCATTAAGTACCATTATTCTCTCCAGTTACATAGGAGGAAGTGAGGTTCAGAGAAGTAATTCAGTCAAGGTCACACAGCTGGTCAGTACGGAAGCCAAGATAATAATAAACTCCTGTGTGCCTTATCCTGCATGACAGAAGGATAGCAGTAATACAGGTGATAACTAACAATAGAAAATCCACAAGCTCTTTATATTTGGCTCTGGAATGCACTAGGTGATTGCTGGCCACAGAACAGCTTCCCTAATTAAGTTTGTTTAGGCCAGCATTAAAATTAGTCTGCGGCTGCCCTTGTCAGCTGAGGGCAATGAATAATCCAAATTTGACAGTACTTCAAAGAGTAAAAAGTGATATGAGGTTAGGATAGAGCAGGGAGCCTGAGCAGTCTGTAGAGTGGTTTGGTGTTCACATCTTGAATAGAAGCACTTGCTATCGCATTAAAATCTCCTACTTTTTCTAGCCAATTTATAGCTTTCATCTTGGTGCTCCCCACAGATTTACTCTTTATGGTAATGTCCATGTCATCTAATGACAAGATGCGATAACTAATGTGAGGTTGCTCCTGACCCCTAATATTCCCACGCTGAAACTCTATTAGATTCCACATTGACAGCTCCTTCTGACTCCAATCTACCAGCTTCTCACTGAGCCAAAGAGTATAAGGTCCCTCAAGAGCAAAGCAATTTATTTAAATAACACAGTAAGTAGATGGAAAAGTGTGTTGCAATCAGAAAGTCAACATTCTCTTGCTGAAAGTAAAAGGCCCAGTGTGGCTGCTCCTGATGCAGTGGTAGAACTGGCGCACATCCCTCTGTCCCCCACGTCAGGCCTTCTGTTGGGTCATTTCCCAATTCATTTAAGTGGAACCAGCTAAATTAGTTTCTGAAAATTGTATTTACAAGAGGGCTGGAGCCTTTCTGTGGGGAAAAACCAGTCTCTGGCTTACTGCACTCAATACCCAGGGACCTGCCTTTGGAATGTCCAGAAGGACAGACATTGAGGAACTGACATGCCTGTATCTGGATGAAAGCACCAGGGCAAAATGCATGAGCTTCCCACTGTTTAAAGAGTTTCCTGAACTCCTTTCTATTCTGAAAGATTAAAGGGATCTAATGAGTAAGACCTTCTGGGACTCCCCCTTAGAGAAAGTAAAAGAATCTATTGTTTCTAAGGTCATGTTTACATCTTCCCCTTGCGGTGGTTGGGAACTCCTTGACTGTAAGACTAATACATGTGAACATGGAAATGCAAAGTCTACTCAAGCAGACCTTGAACTGCCATTGATTCTTTTCAAGTAATAGCAGTTTAATTGGTTGTGTAATGAGGCTGCCTAGGCGCCGAGCATAGCCTGCTCTCAGGGGAGAACTATTTATACTGTCTTTGAAGCCCACCAGCAATGGTGTCAACTCGCTGCAAGAAGGGCTGAGCCAACTGCAGCTGTGAGGTTGTCTCTGACTGAAGCTGAAGAGAATCAGTCAGGTCATAAATATTGTGGAAGAAGCCTGGGCAATGGGCAACCTTTGCGAAGAGTGTTCTGAGCATTCTGCCAAAAGAACAAAGCTTTATATGTAGGACTGGACAAGCTTTTTCTACTCTTTCCTTTCCTTTTTTTATGGAAAAAGCATTATTTTTTATTTCAATAGATTTAGGTGGTATAAATGTTTTTTGTCAAATGGAAGAATTGTATAATACTGAAGTCAGAGCTTTTAGTGTATCTGTCACCAGAATAGTGTACATTGTACCCAACACTGCTGCTCTCCTGTATCTCCCCATTTCCCTGTGGATGTAGCAGTCCAAGCAGGTGCTGGGGGATATTTGTGTGGAGGGATGAGCTGGTCCCCAAGCTGCTGCTGAAAGCTCAGGTGGGGTCACCCACTTGTCTCTGTGGGTCCCTCTCCACAGAGACAAGTGGCCATCAGGGTTTGCTCCACCTGGGTCCCCAAGCAGTAGCAGTAGGAGTGGCTGGGTGGGGTGACCTAGGTGGCAGCAGTGGGTACCAGAGCTGTGTGCATTCGCTCCACCCAGGTCCAGTGGCAACAGCAGCATTCTGCAGTATGCAGTGGCATGGCTACTCTTTCCTTTTCTTGTGTCTCATTCTCCTCCTCAAGACATTTCCTTTCATCTTTCTTCCTTTAGTCCCATCTCTAAAAGAGAAAAAAATCTTCCTTTCCAAGGAAAGCCCTTCCATTGATTCCCATCTTGGCCTCCTTCTCTTTGATCTTTTTGTATGAATCAGCCACTCTCTCTCTCCATCATTTCAGTGTCTCCCTCTGCAGACCCCTTCCTCTCTGCCTTCAACAATTCTCAAGACTCCACAAGCTTTCACTTCAGGCCCCTCAAGTTGCTGAGGATCGCTCCCCTTCCCTCCACTATCACACTTCTTCCTTTAAGTCTTTGAAATCTAGCTTCTAACCCCATCCTTCTACCAAAAGTATTATTTAGGGAGGTCTTTAATACATCCTGATCACCAAATAGAGTGGCCTTTTTCTTCATCTTCATTTCTTGACTTTTCTCCAACTATTGCTAAACAAACAAACAAATACAAAAAAAATTGGCCATAAGTTCTGTCATCAGAATTATCTTAGGAAATAAATCTATGTCATCATTCTTATGATGAAGAATCTTCAATGATTCCCTAGTGCCTGCTAAACTAAGGGCAAGATCCTTAGCTTGGCATTCCAGGCCATGATCCTCCTTTCTGGCCTCACCCCTACTCCTTCCTGACATATACCTTTTACTCTGGCCTAAACTACTTTCCTTTCATACACATTATGACTATTCTTTCCTCTGAAATGTTGCATATACCATTTCCTCCACTTAAAATTCCCTTTTTCATATTTGATCTAATCCCAATTTATTATTAGAAACGGAGTCTCACTCTGATTCCCAGGCTGGAGTGCAGTGGCATGATCATAGCTCACTGCAACCTCGAATTCCTGGGCTCAAGTGATCCTCCCACTACAGCCTCTCAAGCGGCTAGGACTACAGGCCAGCCACCATGCCTGGCTACTATTTTAATTTTTGTGTAGAGACAGGGTCTCACTTTCTTGCCCAGTCTGGTCTTGAACTCCCGGCATCAAGCAATCATCCCATCTTGACCTCCCAAAGGGATAACAGGAGTTAGGCATCGCACCTGGCCCCAATTTAATAAATATTTCTTGGGCACCTACTTTGTGCCAGAGCCATATCAGATATCACTTCCTTTGTGAAACTTTACCTGATCCTACAGACACTGGATCTCCACAGAACTTTTTCATGGAAGGGAAAGTATATTTTCCTTGTGGAACTTCAAATTCTACACAGACTTTAAAGTTGTTTTGGTCTTTTATTAACTCACATTCTCTGTAAGGACAGAGACCATGTCTTTGTGTTCCTGCAGTATTTAGCACAATTCTTTCTTTATCATACACATTCAATAATTTTCTTTCAAATAAATTCAGACCATGCAATTTAAAATTATTCTTACTCACAATTCCAATCATTTCCTGAGACATTAATCCTACTGAATCCTTGCTTTCCCCAAGTTAAGCAAGATAAACATGCCCCTTTTCACTCCTCTGCTGGGTAAGAACGTGAAACTCTAGGAACACCATATGCCACCAGTACTAAACGAGGTATGTGTGAGCAACACCTAAAAGGGCATGCTATTTCAAAAAAAAAAAAAAAAGAAGAAGAAGAAGAAGCAACATGAAAGCTGCAGAGAGTATTGGGTGCCAGATCCAGCAAGGCCATATGTCAAAAATCTGAAGCCAAAGGTGTGAGTGTGGCATCATGTAGGAGATGAGAGAAGCATGCAGGTTTCCTGAAAATGTGATGTCCAGAATTTCCTACACAATCTGAGCCCAGCACTAGCACAATTCTCACAAAGATATCAAGGCTCCAGAGAATCTTTAGACTTGAGGCTCTTGTGTTTGGGGCAGCAGTAATCCACCTGAAAATAAAAAGCTTCCAGGAAGATGATGCTTAGCCAGAGATGAAAAGGCTGAAACATCAGAAACATATTTGTTTCTTGGAAATAACACCAATTTAGTGAAAAGGGGAAGCTGACTTTAGAGAAGAAAGAAAATAGCTCCACCAAACCATAGGTAACAAACAGCTCCATTTCCCTGGAGTTGAAAGCAAGTGAAATGAGCAGCCAGGGTACCTCAGAGGCTAAGAAGCATGTTTAGGGTTTGTTGTTGTTATTATTTTAAGGTGATAGCTGACCTCACAAGGTCATTCTCATTTCTGGAATCAGAACAGTGTTTCTGGAGACATCATGGAGCAGTAGAAGATGACAGGCTTTAGGGCAGAGAGATCTCAGTTCAAATTCTAACCTTGTGCCTAGTAACTGTACCTTGGGAAAGCTATTTAGCACCTCTAAGCCTCAGTTTTCTTAGCTGTAAAATGAGGACAAACATACCTACTTTGCAAAAAGGTTGGAAGGATAGTAATAATAATAGTATTTGTTAGGTAGCAGGCACTCTAAGATTACTTCACATAATTATCTTCTCACATGTTTCCACAAAACCATTTGAGCTAGATTCTATTAGCTCCACCATTTTACAGATGAGCAAACTAGAACTCGGAATAGCTAAGCAATTTATCCAAAGTCATACAGCTTGTGAATGGCACACCTAGCACTGAAATCCAAATTTGGATGTGCTCTTAGTCACTACAATAATAAGCTGTGCTAGAGACCATCTTCAAAGGTACTCTCACCTTATCTTTAGGGCTGTATGGGGGAAGAGACAGTTATCAGGCTGTTCCTTACTCCTGTGTTCCTTCTAGACCATTGTTCCTCTGCCATATTCCATAAACCTTGTACTAACCTATTCCCGTTTACCTTGCTCTATCAAGCAGGAGTCTTGGTTATTAGACCCTAAAATTTGCTTTTTCCAAGACCATTGCTGTTGCTTATTCCAGTAACTCAATCATAGTAGTAGTCATAGTAGTAATAACAGTAATAATAGCTCACTTATTGACAGCTCGCTATCTGCCAGGCACTGCATGAAGCACTTTATATACATGAGCTCACTCAGTCAAAACAACCCTGTGGGATGGGTACTATTATTAAATAGGAGCATTTAGATTAAGTACCTGGCACAGAGTAAGCTCAATAAATGCTAGTTTTCATTATAAATATTATTTTTCAATAGATCTGTAAAATACAAAGCCCCCACAGAAGGGATGGGTACAGGTAATCCTTTATCTAATAAAAGCAACTGTCCCAAAGGTGGTAAAAACTAATTTGAAAAAATTTAACAATGTTTAGGTTTTATGGGCAAGAAATATAGATCCTTCTTAATTGGTTTGATAATAAAAAGTAAAACTCTGTTCAATAAATAAAAGTGAACAAAGAAAACTTTAATTTATGTCTAAACAATGGAGAAAGGAACTAAGGAAAAGAGAAGACTCAAAGAAAAAGGGAACTTTCAAAGAAGAGGTGCATATTGAGAGACTGGATTGGATGGCAGGCAGAGCAGAGAGGAGGAGAAACAGATTTGTCTTTGGGATATTCTGGATCTAGAAAATGAGAGAAGCTTACACAAACCACAAGTCCTTCCCTTTGCTGAAATTTCAAGGAGTTCAGAGCCTTCTCTAAAGCCCATTCTTGGCACTCCTACCCCAGGAAGAAGAGGGAGAGAGATAAAAAATCAAGCCAGAGGAAGGAGAGAAACAGAGAAGAAAAAAGTTTAAAGAACAGCCAGTGTGCCCTGCATGACCATTTATTAGCTACTGTTGTCAGAAGCCTTTGTCACTATGCACCTTCCAGCTTAGCCACCTTCATGCCACCTCCCAGTTAACACCCAGCAAGCCTGGCATACCCAGGATCAGCAACCCCACACCTTCACTGACCTCCCAAATTTAACCATGCTCAGCCCAAAGTGGGTCCAGACTCCATCACTTCTCCCATTGCTATTGCCCACCCAACTCCTGTGCAAAGCATCTCTCCCTTTCAAAGGCCATCTCAGAGAATAAGGGCCTGCCTTTCAAAACCCAGAGATCTCTGTTGAATTCACACAACATTCATGTTGGACTCTACTTAACGAAATTGTCTGTATGTGTGTGGCTTGCTATAGGGAAAGGATGGTAGGTACTTAAGAAAATTTATTCAAGTTGTACAAATTAATTCCAGGGTAACATTCAAATAATAGATCAAAGGTTTCTTATGTTTGCACTCTGGTATAAAAATAACCTCTCCTTTTTGATCTTGATTCTTCTCTTTGGCAGTGGAGATAGAATTCTTTTTCCCGGACAATCTCTATTTTCAATGCAAGGCTTTGGCGCACTAACCTACTTTACTTTTTTGAGGAAGCCTAATACCATGATTCTTTATCAGACTTCCAGGGACCCTAAGAATTAGAATTCAAGTGTTCTTGCACTCCGCTGTCAGAGCATGGAAACAGGTGAATATTTATAATCTGTACGTGGACAATGAATATTAGTGATCAGAAGATCAAGGTCATGCACTTCTATGTGGAAAGCCATTGCCTTAATATGTTGTGCCTATGCAGTATTCATGATAAAAGGTGAATGCTTTTTTTTTTCAATGAAATTTCTTTTTAAGTCAGAAGGAGCATCTGCTGGTGAGTAATTTTCTAGAAGGAATGAAATTTTACACCTGTCAGAGAGACCATTCCCTGTTAGGCCTTTTAAATCAGAAAAGGTTAATTATTTCATGTCTGGTTATAACAATTTCATTGAGATTTCATCTGAAATCTTATTAGGAGGCTATTACAACAAATATCTGATTGTTGGTGTGATAGAGATCACCATAGTGTCTTCTGCAGTTGCGTTGGTATGGCTAATCGGAAAAAAGAGCATATGTGGTGTTTTGTAATGAAAAGTAGCTAGTTGACATTAAAGAGTTTAGAGAGTTGGCATTAATCAAACATACATTACTGTGGCTTACTTTTTGTATCTAAGGAATCAAAAAAAGAGAGAGAAAATCTTGGAGTTTTCCAATATTAAGCATGATAGAAACCAGTCTTATTTAGACCATATTAAAATACTTTATTCCAGATTTTTTTCTCTATTACTTTTGCAACACACTAATGTAGCCATTGAGGTTAAAAGGCTATAAGTCTCTTAGTATTGCTTCCATTTCCTAAACTATAGGAATGTCAGGACACTGCTCCAGATGATGTGGTTCCCACGGCCCATCAACTTGCAACCAATGTTGGCACGTTCTTCATTTTCCTGCCCCCTTGCCAGCTTCTCAGTTGGCCACTACATTCAACTTTGGCCTTGCATCTACAACATACATAAATGGGCATTCTTTCAAGGGCTTCATTAATAGCCTTCAGAATCTGCTCACATTCCAAGCATTGGGTACTAAATTCAGAGAGGGACTGGCATATGGCTGCATTGTACTTGTAGAAAATGAAAAACACAGGAATGTGCTTTTCCACTTCTGAACTTTAAATTGTCAACCACTGCTAGCTTAAAACAAAAAACATAAATAGCTCCCTTTGGGGTGCATGTGTGTGCGTGCACACACGTGCTTGTTTGTAAATGCATAGAAAAAGATTTGAAAATATTCACAGGAAATACACATCAATATGTTAATAGTTACTCATGGGAACTGAGATTAGGTGTGAGTATGTGAGGAGCATTCACTCTTTATACCACATAGGTCTTTCTGTATTGTTTGAATTTTTGTAACAATTATATAATACTTTTATTATTAAAAAATAAAAAATATATAGGCATAGAAAAAAGTTGGTGAAGACACACATAGAAGTTTATCTCTGGAAGATAGGATTAGAGAAAAGGACTTTTGCCTCTCTTTATAAATGGTATATATTTATAAACTTTAAATGTTGGATTATGGGCATGTTTTCTTTTGTTATATATAACACTATGGTATTTTTAAACTAAACTTTTAAATTAATTAAACTATAGTTACAGGAAAATATTCCAGCCTTCATAGATTTTGTTAATACCCATTACTTGCAAGTACTCATTTGGTACTCCCATGTGCTAGAAGTATGATTTCAAGTCTAACAATTTTCATTTTGTTTTCCCATTATCATTGAAGGATTTGGGGTTATAAACAAGTGCATAATTTTATGGGCCTTGTCCTAATTAGAGAAAGTTTAGGAGCAAAGCACAAACTTTCTGTGCATTCCATAGAATGTAAGATTCACAAAGTCAGAGACCATGTCTATTTTGTTCACTACCACAACCCCAACACCTAGCATTTTTGCCTGGCATGTAGTAGGTGTCAAATAAAGATTTGTTGAGTGAATAGATGAATGAATGTTTAAATCCAAAGGGAAAGTAAGCCACTCAGAGACCTATGTGGTAAAAGAGCAGGGAGCATACCACGTAGATGATAAGAGGAAAGGAGCATGGCTTAACAAACAAAGACTCACTAACTGGGAAGTCAAGAGACCTGCGCCTAACTGACTGGATGAGTGACCTTGAACAGATCCTTTCCTTTCTCTAGAATTTGATATCCTTATTTGTAGAGTGAGAAGATCAGGATAAATCGATAGTATTTAAACTATTTATAACAATGGACTTGTATTATTTAAAATAAACCCAAGACCATGTAAAATAGCTACATATGTAAAAATTCATAGAAATGTCTGAGTTAATGTTCACCTAGTGTCACTGTGGGTTATTTGGGGAGTTTTTAAAAAAATTTTCATTATACTTTTCTCCATTACTTGAACATTTCATAATAATCATGTAAGATTTTTACAGAAACAAATGTCATTGTACTACTTTAAAGTGATGAGCAGGGAGGGGGGGCCAAGATAGAGAACTGAAAGCAGCCCACATCCATTGCTCTCAAGGAGAAGATCAAAAGTTGCAGGTAGAAGTTCACTTATGGATGGACCGTCTCAGAGAGACCATTGTGAATCATTAGAGAAACAACTGGAGACACTCAACGTGAAGGAGAGAAAGGCAGGATGATCCACTTGGCAAGCTTGGAAGGTACCTGGGAGAAGTGTTCACATGTGGGGAAGGGTCAGAGAGGGATCCTAAGGGTTCCACACTCCCCCAATGGACACTGCAACTCAAGCTGTGAGGGGACTCCCCCACCACAGCAAGCCTTGGAACTGATCAAGGAGCTGCTTGGAGACTGTGCAGCTACATCGCACTGGAAAGTGGGATCCTGCTGGCTTCTGATCCCAGGTTGCTGCAACAGACACCATTCTGTGCTCTCAACCCCAGAACTCCTGGTCTACAGAGGGGCTAGCTCCACTGCAGCCTCCTCCTCATTATCCCTGCCAAGCCAGGGAGGGAGCAGGGAAAGCGAGTGCTATCACATGCATTGTGACAGGGTGTTGTGCACCCCACTGCCACCACCCACCCCACCATCTCTGAGGGATCCAAGTAGAGCAGGCACCCACAGGCCCTCAGCATCTGCCACTGCCATCTCACCATCTCAATAGCTCCACTGCTGTCACCTGGGTAATACCATAGCAGCTGTTACAATCAGACCTGGGCAGAGGGAGAGGCCTAGCCATTGGGACTTGCCAGCAGGGTGCCTCACATCCTACTGACCCCACCAGCTGTGGGCCAACCAGCCACTGCAGTCTGATGAGCCATCCCACTGCTAGCTATGGTCCCATGACCCACCCAGTCACTGGCCAAGGCCCTGCAACCTGCCCAGGTGCTGGCCAAGATCCCATGACGCACCAGCTGTCAGCCAAGGTCCTGAGACCTGCCCAGCCACTGTGGCCCCATGCTCTGCATGCCCCATGGACCCTGTGTGCCATGAGCCTGGCAGAACAGCACACCATGCACATCAGCAACCCCAACCACTCCCCACAATGCATGGCCACTGTGGCACTGCCCCCCCCACACCTCCACAGACCTGCTCACCATAATCTGCCCCCTGTCACGTACCACCACTGCCCCTGGAACTCAGCAGAACGAATATCCACAGCCCTGATGTCTGGGGCCACCACCTAAATAGCCTCACTCAGCCACTACTGCCATGACCATGGGGAGGCCTGAGCCATACACCTCCATGGAGAGGGCCTCACCCAGTCCCCTGCCCAAGCTTCCAACAGTGGCCTGGGGAAAAGCCCACCACTCCATATGAATATGCCTCAGCACCAGCTCAGACTGTGAAAAGCACAGAGCAATGGGATGACACGAGAAAACAGCTGCATTACAGGCTCTCAGTTCATCTTCCCTTCTCCTGATGGGTCAATCTTCCAGAGTACAACACAAGTGGACCATCCAGGGACCTCTCCTTCTTTTCACTAAGTAGGAGAGTTTCCAGCAGGTGAGAACAGGTGTACTGCAAACTTATCTGTCTTGAGTTGAGAGAAGAGGTTTCATATGAGAAGGTATTACCATAGGAACTCGGGCAACATGAAAAAAAAAAAAAAAGCTGTGTCAACCCTCCCAAAGGATCCTGACAGGTCTTCAGCAATGGTCCCCAATGTAAATGAAATAGTCAAAATGTCAGAGATGGAATTCAGAATATAGATGGAAAAAAAGATGAATGAGACTGAAGATAAAGTTGAAAACCAATACAAATAAGCAAAAAATATATATTTCAGGACATGAATGAAAAAAATGAAAAAGTCACTAAAGAGATAGACAATATAAGAAAACATATAACAGAACATAAAGAAATGAAAGAGTCATTTAGGGAATTTCAAAATACAACAAAAAGCTTCAACATCAGGCTAGGCTAAGTAAAAGAAGGAATTTTAGAGCTTGAAGATAAGGCTTTTGAACTAACCCAGTTAGTCAAAGATGCAGAAAAAAAAAGTATAAAGAAAAATAAACAATCACTCAGAGAAATATGGGACTTTGCAAAGTAAGCCAATATAATAATTGTAGGTATCAATGAGGGATAAAAAGAAGAATCAAAGGACATAGAAAAACCTATTTGAGGGAATAATTGAGGAAAAGATCCCTGGTATCACCAGACATTTAGATATCCAGACACATCATGGTCATGAAACAACTGGAAGATTCATAACAAATAGGATATCACCAAGACTCATTGTCATGAGTCTGGCCAAAGTCAAAATGAAGGAGAAAATCCTACAAGCTGCAGGACGAAAGCAACAACTAACTTACAAGGGAAAACCTATCAGACTAAAAGTAAATTTCTCATGAGAGACCTCACAAGCCAGAAGGGATTGGGGCCCCATTTTTACTCTTCTTAAACAGAATAACTGCCAGCCAAGAATTTTGTATCCTCCAAAACTAAGTTTCATAAATGATGGAGAAATAAAGACTTTTCCAGACAAGCAAACACTAAGGGAATCTGTCACTACCATACCCACCCTACAGGATATGCTCAAAAGTTAACTATACATGAAACAGAACAAGAGATACCCACCAGTGTAAAAATACCTGAAAGTTAAACTTCACAGCTCTTATAAAACAGTAACACAAGAGGGAATACAAAACAACAAGGTATTATTGAACATGGTGAACAGAACAGATTCCAACATATGAATGGTAACACTGAATATGAACAGTCTAAATGCTCCACATAAAAGACATAGACTGGCTGAATGGATGAAAAATCACAAGCCATGTATAGGCTGTCTCCAAGAAACACATCTAACTCACAAGAATTTGCAGACTCAGGTAAAGGGATGGAAAAATGTTCCATGCAAATAGAAACCAAAAGTGAGCAGGTGTAGCCATTCTCATATCAAATAAAATTGACTTTGAATCAACAATAGTAAAAAAAAGACAAAAATTGTCATCATATAATGATAAAGGGAGTAATTTGGCAAGAACACATAACAATCCTAAATATATATGCACCTAACACAGGATCTTCCAGATTCATAAAAAAATTCTACTAGATCTAAGCAAAGAAATAAACAGTAGCATCATAATCACCAGGGACTTCAACACCTCACTGACAAATTTGGACAGATCATTGAAGCAGAAAATCAACAATGAAACACTGGAATTAAATGGGACTCTAGAACAAATGGACCTAACAGTCATTTACCGAACATATAAACTATAGACTGTACCTTCTTCTCTTCAGCACATGGGACATTTTTCAAGAATGATCATATCAGAGACCACAAAGCAAATTTCAGTAAATTCAGAAAAATCAAAATCAAACCATATATCTTCTCAGACCACAATGGAACAAAACTAGAAATCAACTCCAAGAGAAACTCTCAAATCCACCCAAACTTGTAGAAATTAAACAACCTGCTGCTGAATGATCTATGGGTCAATGATGAAATTAGGGCTGGGTGTGGTGGCTCATGCCTATAATCCTAGCACTCTGGGAGGCTGAAGCAGGAGAATCACTTGAGGTCAGGAGTTTGAGGTTGCTGTGAGCTAGGCTGATGCCATAGTACTCTAGCCTAGACAACAGAGTGAGACTCTGTCTCAAAAAAAAAAATTAGGATGGAAATAAAAAAAATGCTTCAAATCTAATGACAAAGAGGACATAATCTTTTGAAATCTATGGGATACAGAAAAAGTACTGCTAAGGGGAAAGTTCATAGCCTTAAATGCTTACATCAAAAAGACAGAAAGATCACAAATTAACAACCTAACGTCACAACTCAAGAAATTAGAAAAAGAAGAACAAATCAAATCCAAAGCCAACAGAATAAAAGAAATAGCAAAGCTCACAGCAGAACTAAATGAAGTGAAAACCAGAAAAACAACATAAAAGATGAATGACACAAAAAGGTTCTTTGAAAAGATAAACAAAATTGATAGACTACTAGCCAGATTAACCATAAATTGAAGAGAAAGGACACAAATAACCTCAGTCAGAAATGAAAAAAGAGATATTACAACTGACACCACAGAAATACAAAACATCATCAGTGAATACTACAAAAGCCTCCACACACATAAACTAGAAAACCTAGAGGAAATGGATAAATTCCTGAAAACATCTAACCTCCCACCTGTGAACCAGAACGAAGTAAAAATTATGAACTGACTGATAATGAGCAGCGAGACTGAGGAAGTAATAAAAAACCTCACACACACACACACACACACACACACCCAGGACCAGATGGATTCACAACCAAATGCTACCATACCTACAAAGAAGAACTGGCACACATCCTACAGATATTATCCCATAATATTGAGAAGAAGGTATTTCTCCCTAACTCATTCTTTGAAGTCAGTATCATCTTGATAACCAAAGCCAGGAAAGAACACACCAATAATGAAAACTATAGATCAATATCCCTCATAGATGTAGATTCAAAAATCCTCCACAAAATACTAGCAAACCGAATCCAACAGCACATCAAAAAGAGAATTCATCATGATAAAGTGGGTTTCATCCCAGGGATGCAAGGATGGTTCAACACATGCAAATCAATAAATGTGATTCACCACATAAACAGTAGCAAAAACAATACCATATGATCATCTCAATAGATGGTAAAAAAGCATTTGATAAGGTCCAGCACTCTTTCATGATAAAAAAAAAAACCCTCAACAAATTAGGCATAGAAGGAATATACCTCAAAAGTATAAAAGCCGTATATGACCAACCCACAGCCAACATCATACTGAATGGGGAAAAGTTGAAAGCATTCCCCCTACAAACTAGAACAGGACAAGGGTGCCCACTCTTACCATTTCTATTCAACATAGTACTGAAAGTCCTAACCAGAGGAATCAGGCAAGAGAAAGAAATAAAGGGCACCTAAATTTGGAAAGAGGAGGTCAAATAATCCCTGTTTGCCAATGATATAATTTTGTATCTAAAAAACCCTAAAGACTCCACTAAGACTCCTACAATTGATAACTAAGTTCAGTAAAGTCTCAGGTTGCAAGTCAATATACACAAATCAGTAGCATTTCTATACACTAATAGCAATCAAGCTGAGAGGCAAATGAAAAACTAACTGCCATTTACAATAGCTATAAAGAAAACAAAATACCTAGGAATACACTTAAACAAGGAGGTAAAAGATCTCTACAAGGAGAACTACAAAACACTGATGAAAGAAATCAGACATGACACAAACAAATGGAAAAACATGCTCATGCTCATGCTCATGCTCATGGATTAGAACAATCAACATTGTTAAAATGTCAATATTGCCCAAAGTGATTTACAGATTCAATGCAATTCCTTTCAAAACACCAATGACATTTTTCACAGATCTAGAAAAACCAATCCTAAATTTCATATGAAACCAAAAAGAGCCTGAATAGCCAAAGCAATCCTAAGCAATAAGAACAAAAAAGGAGGCATCACATTACTTGACTTCAAATTATACTACAAGGTGATAGTAGTAACCATAACTGGTACTGGTATAAAGGTAGACACATAGACCAATAGAACAGAATACAGAACCCAGAAATAAAGCCATATAGGTATGAACAGCTGATCTTTGGACAAAGCAGACAAAGGCAGACACTGGGGAAAGGATGCCCTATTCAATAAATGGTGCTGGGAAAATTGGATACCCACATGCAGAAGAATGAAGTGGGACCTTTATCTGGTACCATATACAAAAATTAATCCAAGATGGATAAAAGACTTAAATGTAAAGTGTGAAACTGCAAAAATTACAGATGAAAATATAGGAAGAACTTTTCTAAACATTAGCCTAGGCAAAAAAAAAAAAAAATTTTTTTTTGAGACAGAGTCTCACTCTGTCGCCTGGGCTAGAGTGCCATAGTGTCAGCCTAGCTCACAGCAACCTCAAACGCCTGGGCTCAAGCGATCCTTCTGCCTCAGCCTCCTGAGTAGCTGAGACTACAGGCATGAACCACCATGCCCGGCTAATTTTTTCTATATATTTTTAGTTGAGCAATTAATTTCTTTCTATTTTTAGTAGAGATGGGGTCTCGCTCTTGCTCAGGCTGGTTTTGAACTACTGACCTTGAGCGATCCACCTGTCTCGGCCTCCCAGAGTGCTAGGATTACAGGCATGAGCCACCGTGCCTGGCCGTCAAAAAAATTTTGACCTAGAACCCATAGTCAACAACTAAATAAATAAATAAATAAATGGGATTTAATTAAAAAGTTTCTACATAACAAAGGAAATAATCAACAGAGTAAACAGGTACCTACAGAATGGGAGAGTATATTTGCAAACTACACATCCTACAAAGGACTAATATCCAGCATCTACAAGGAACTCAAGCAAATGAGCAAGGAGAAAAACAACTCCACTAAAAATAGGCAAAAGGCATGTATAGAATTTTTTCAAAAGAAGATAGACGAATGGCCAAAAACTATATGAAAAAATGCTCAGCAGGGGGGCGGAGCAGGATGGCGGACGAGAAACACCGCCAGATAGAGCGTCTCTGCAGAAAAG
>VBSM01002707.1:3806299-3822253 GCA_008086735.1 Cheirogaleus medius
GTACTGACAGATTAAAACTATGGTGCTCAAATGGTGGTAGTGTTCACCAGGGTTGGGGTGGGTAAGACCCAAATCATAGGGATGTGGCAAGCATTGTCAGGGGGATGGGCATACCTCTAACCCTTCTTAGGGAGAAGTAAAGATATACAATGTATCCAAAATGTAAAAAAAAAAAAAATCTTATGTTGGATGGAGGGCAGGCGGGAGGGGGGAGGAAGTGTAGAGTTACATAATGTGTGCCTTGCCTGGGCCACCTGGGGATTGGACTCGCTTGAAGCTCTGACATGTGGGGGGGGGAGGGGTGGTAGGGGCAATGTATGTAACCCTAACAATATCTGTACCCCTATTATATGATAAAAAAAATGCTCAGCATCACTAATCATCAGGGAAATGCAAATTAAAACCACAATGAGATATCACCTTACCCCTGTAAGAATGGCCATTATTTAAAAATTAAAAAACAACAGATGCTAGCACAGATGCAGAGTAAAAGGAATGCTTATACACTGTTGGTGTGACTGCAAACTAGTACAACTCCTATGGAAAACTATAAGTCAATTCCTCATAGAACTAAAACTAGACCCATCATTCAACCCAGCAATCCCACTACTAGGTATTTACCCCACGGAAAAGAAATCAATCATTTTATCAAAAATTCACTTGTGCACTCAAATGTTTATCCCAGCACAGTTCACAATTGCAAAGATATGGAATCAACCTAAGTGCCATGGAGTACTACTCAGCCATAAAAAGGAATGAAAGAATGTCTTTTGCAGCAATTTGGATGGAATTGGAGTTCATTATCCTAAGTGAAGTATCTCAGGAATGGAAAAACAAATACTACATGTTCTCACTAATAAGTGGGAGCTAAATTATGGGTACACAGAGGCATAAAGAGACATAAAGGACATTAGAAACTGAGAAGGGGAGGATGGGGGGAGGTTAGGGATAAAAACTTACCTGTTGGTGCAATGAACATTGTTCAGGCATCAGGCACACCGAATGTCCTGACTTCACCATTATACAGTGTATTCATGTAACAGTATTTGTACCCCCTTAATATTTTGAAATAAAAACTAAATTAAAATGAAAGTGATGAGCAGACTATGAAAATAAATAAAAGAAGTATTATAGTTACCCAACAGGATTGAAAAGGAGGCCCTGAGGGATACAGTCTCTCCTGGTAAGATCAAGCCTCCTCTGGACTTGACACTTCTCTTAAGAAGATTAAAGGGAAGCCCAGTGTTCTGCATGCCACTGGTAAAACCACCATTCCCCATCCCCTTCATAATCCCCATTATTAACCACCATACTGGAAGACACATCAGTCCCAAGGAGATTCTTTGTTTAAAGCTGACCATCTGCACCCACCCCCGCCACCAGCCAAGAGATCATCAGGACTTATCATGCTTTAAATACCTATTTACTTCAATCATCACAAAAGTTAAAACCTTCTAGATCATCCATTATCATTCACATGGAAATGAATTCCTGTATCTTCTAATCTGACTCAATCTACCACCCCCTCTGCAAAATCCCCTATATCCTCAGCTTCTCCAAAATTTTCCTTGAATTTACGCCTTTATCAAAATCTTGGCTCCCCTCTGAAGACATTGCTCTCTGTACAGCCCTCTAAAGTGTTGGCTACTTTTTTTCACACCGCATGTGCCAGTGGACCCAGAAGTGGGATAGGCATCCTCCTTGTTCTTCCTTGCCACTTCCTGTTTATGGGTCTTCCCTAAATCACCTACCCCAGCTTCTTTTTATCACTTTGCTGTCAGACTGTTACCTACTACATCTCCTTGTCGCTGTCATCTCTCTTCCTCCTGTTCACTCTCCCTTATTCATTAACAATTTTAGCTCATGGTTCACTGTCTTTCTCTCCATGACTGCTACTGTCATCATTCTTGGTGATTTCAATATCTATGTAAAATCTACATACATACAAACATGTACATGCAGATGTGCATTTATTGTATACATTATCAATAATTCATATAACACCCTGACCTCTCAGCTGCTTAACCTCCTTCACTCCAAAAATCTTGTTCTCTTGCCATCCTTAGCCAACCACACCCATGCTCACTTCCTAGACCTTGTCATTACAAATTACTATACCACCTGAAAAATCTCCATTGTAAGCATCCTACTCTCATATCTTTCTCCCTAATTCCCTCTAGTATCTTCATTTCAACAATCCTCCCACCTCTTACCATCTTTTTACTCTCCATTACTTCCTCATATGTTCATTTCCATGTTTATCCAACTCAGATTCCATGGTCCATCATTATAACCACTCCTTGGCATCCATCCTCAGCTCCCCAATTCCTTTCCTGCCATAATACTTACCTGCAAAAACCTGAGACAAGGTTAAATTCAACTTTCCATTTTCTCTACATCTGCATCCCAGAAATGGATCCTGGCTGGAGCAAGCTTCATGTTCAACTTTATGCCTCAAATCACAAGTGGGTTCTCATGCCCCCTAGAAATCACTCCCAAATTTTTGTGTCTAATTCTGAATTCTTGCCTGAATTCCAGGCTCATATAACTAACTGCCTACTGGACATCACCACTTGAATGTTTAACAGACATCTCAAAGTTAATTTGTCCGAAACCAAACCATGATTTTCCTCTAAATCTGCTCCCCTTCTGCATTTACAATTGCAGTTTTTGTTAACTTCATCCTTCCAGTTCCTTAAGCCAAAACACTTTGAGTCATCTTTGATTCTTCTCTTTCTCTTAGGCCTACTCCCAACTCATCAGCAAAGCCTTTTGGTTCTACCATCAACATATATTTTTAACGAGATAGGCTTTTACTACCACTATTGCTGCCGCTCTGGTCCAAGTTCCCCTTATCTCTTGCCTAGATTACTCTAATAGCTTCCTGTTAATAGGTTAAAGTGTGTTACCCCAAAAAGATATGTTGGAGTCCTAACCACCAGTACCTGAGAACATGATCTTATTTGTAAACAGAGTAATTGCAGATGTAATTAGATAAGTTAAGATGAGGTCATACTGGAGTAGTATGGGCCCTTGATCCAATATGACTGGTGTCCTTATAAGAAGAGGAGAGAGACACACAGGGGAGATGGTCACAAAAAGATGGAGACACACATGGACAAAGCCATATGACAACAGAAGCAGAGATTGCAGTGCTGCAGCTGAAAGCCAAGGAATTCCAAGGATCAGTGGCCAGCAAAAGAAACTAGGAATAGGCAATGAAGGATTCTACCCAGAGTCTCAGAGGGAGCATGGCTCTGATGACACCTTGATTTAAGACTTCCTAGCTTCCAGATCTGTGAGACAATACATTTCTGTTATTTTAAGCCACCCAGTTTATAGTACTTTATTATGGTGGCCCTAGGAAATTGGTTTCCTTGTTGCTATCCTTGAACATCTACTATCTAGTTTCAACACAGCAGCTAGAATGATCCTGTTAAACCTTTGTTAGCTCACATCTCTCATCTACTCAAAATCTTGCAATGGGTCCACATTTCATTCAGTGTAAAAGCCTTACAAAGGCCTATAA
Source organism: Cheirogaleus medius (assembly GCA_008086735.1). NCBI lineage: Eukaryota > Metazoa > Chordata > Mammalia > Primates > Cheirogaleidae > Cheirogaleus > Cheirogaleus medius. Next base: position 3,809,829 of record VBSM01002707.1, read on the forward strand.
ATCCCTATAATGTCTGTTCCCCTTTTATTAACCTGACCCCTTCTTCCATTACTCTCCTCCTCAGTCTACTTCAGTGACACTGACCTACTTTTCTGTTCCCCCACACATGCTTCCATCAGGTCTTTGCATTCTGTTCTCTCTTGTGATAAGAACATGCACCTAGTGCAAATTCCCTAAGGTTTGCCTAGCTTTGAGTCTGGCCCCTAGGTACTTTTTGTCTTATTTTCTTATACAGCTTTACATAAACAGATATATACAGGCCTGAATTGAGGGGTGGGGGGAAGCACAGTGTTATAAACTATCTATTTGGGAAGGCCATATTGTTTAATGGCTAAGCAAATAAGATTTGGAGTACAACAAACCTAAGTTAAGTGATCAAATCACTTAAGATTTCTGGGCCTTTGTTCCCTCATCTGTAAAATGGGAAAATTACAGTGTTAACCACACTATTAAATCAGATGAAGCATGCAAGGTGCTTGACACATATTAAGCATTCAATAAATACCAACCATTATTATTATTAACCAATAACATTTAAAAGAAGTTTAAAACTGAGTACTGAGATACCAAAAGTATTTTGAGGTCTACTAAAAAATAAGCTAGCTTGGAATTTGAGTGGACACATATTCCTTTAGTACAAGTTTGGGCTTAAAAACTTCTTAAGGAAATTCAGATCAATTGTTTGTGGAACTTTTCACCAAACACAGATAAGAAACGACATTGTTCTTTTAGGTTTCTCTCACCTCTGACATCCTCTGTGTCTCAGTGATGTAGTCATCACAGCAATGGTGCAGTGGCATAATCTTGGGTCTGGCAATGGGCTTGCTTCATGGCCAAAGTTCCCTAACGAGTATTGCCACTTTCAAACACCTCACAAAAACCCAGCTCCTATCCTGTCCTTCTCATGCCTCAATATCAGGATTGATTTGATTTTAAAACCAGGAAAACATCCCTTAACTTTTTCTAGAAAACCATCAAACTCACAAAAGAAAATGTTTCATTTATAAAAATAAAAACTGTTCTCAAATCTCCAACGAAAGGTTGCTATATCTAGGACAGGACCACTGACAGGGTAGTTGTGACAATCCTGCCTCTGTAGAGGAGTAAGAAAATTGTAAGAAGAACCTACAGAACCTCAAAATGGTTCACACTACTACCTAGGGCAAAAAGGTACAATTAGGCATAAATGGAAAATACAATATTTTGACAGCCATGTAGTAGACAACAATAGATTCCACATCTTCTCATTATAAAAATAAAGTAAGCAGATGTAATATATATAATAAGGATACCAGGATACCATTCTGATGTTTTAAAAGATGGATGGAAGTTTTTTTAGTCTTTTTTTTTTTTTAGGTATCAAAAAATGTTACATTATTTTATTTTCAGAACTTTGTATGGTCTTTGATAGGAGTGCGCCCTCTACTGATTGGTTTCAGTAATGACTTACAAGTGAACTGGCACCTTAAATCAGAACACACTAATTTGAGCAATTTCAACATTTCCTCTGAAGGTTAAAAAGGAAAATGACCTATCTTATTTTAACTTAAAAAAACACCCCCATTCAAAAGCTTATACCATCAAGTTCAGTTTACTTTAATAATTCTCTTCTTCAACATAAATGAAATATACCTAGTGTTAATAGTGTCTCTGGGCAATAAATTCATGAGTGATTTATTTTTTATACAATAAGCGTACATTACCTTTAATTATAAATATTTTTCTTTTGAAATGTTACAATCAGGCTGGGCACGGTGACTCACTTATAATCCCAGTGCTTTGGGAAGTCTAGGCAGGAGGATCACTTGAGGCCAGGAGTTTGAAGTTGCAGTGAGTTATGATTGTGTCACTGCACTCTAGCCTTGGTGACAAAGTGACACCTTGTCTCTAAAATAAATAAATAAACAAATGAAATGTTACAATCACATAGAAAACTAGAGGTAATATCATAATAAGCACCTGTGAACATACCACCCAGGCCTCTAGAATTATAACATTTTGCCATATTTGCTTCAGAGTTTTTCATTATTTTCTACTTTGAAACTTACAGAAAAGTTGCAAGTACGATTCAAAGAGCTTTTTCTTGGTTGTCAAGTTGATGTCCCATTATCCCCAGATACTTCAGTATGATAGGAGATAACACATTTTTCTACATAACCACAATGTAACCATCAAAGTTTTCAGATCTCAAATAAGTTCTGCCTTTTGTCTCAATAATGTCTCATGATGGTTCTGATAACCCAGTCCAGGCTATCCACACACGTTGTCACCCTCCTCCCCTTACTTGGACTTCAGCACCCCAAGCTAGGTCATCCCTCCTGCATGGACGCCTTCGTCACCCCACTCAGGATCTGACAACTCATAGCATAATCCCACCCCTACCTACATGTGCAGCATGGCTTCACTCACCCTGTGCAGGCTCAGGAACCTGCCATAGATGCTCTTTTTATTCTGCTTGGGCTCAGACCCCCCTCACCAGGCTTTCCTCTGTATAGATGCCTTGCTCACACTGCCCAGGATCTGGCACCCTGCACCATGCCACCCACATGTGTGGTTACCCTCCTCACCCTGCTCCAGATCTGATTCTCCATGCGGGGCTGCCTGCACACAAAAAGACTCCCCTTACCTTGTTTAGACTCTGTTATAGGTTGAATTTTGTTCTCCCAAAAAAGATGTGTTGAAGGCCTAACCCCCAGTAACTCAGAAGTTTACAGATGTAATTAGTTAAGATGAAGAACCAGTATGCCTAGTGTCCTTATAAGATGGCCACAGGAAGACTGAGACACACAGGGTGAATTCCATGTGACTACAAAGGCAGAGATTGGAGTTATGCAGTTGAAAGCCAAGGAACACCAAAGATTGCTAGCAAACCACCAGAAGCTAGAAAGAGGCATGGGAGGACTCCCCTACAGGTTTCAGAGGAAGCATGGCCCTGTTGACACCCTAATTTTAGACTTCTAACCTCCAGAACTGTGAGACAATAAATTTCTATTGTTTTAAGCCACCCAGTTTCTGGTACTTTGTTATGGCAGCCATAGGAAACTAATACATATTTTGGTATTGGGAAGTGGGGTAGTGCTGTAACAAATGCCTCAAAATGTGAAAGTGGCTTTGGAATTGGGTAATGAGTAGAGGCTGGAAGAATTTTGAGGTTTATGATAGAAGCCAAATGACTTGAAGTGAATATTGCTTAAAATATGAATGTTAAAGGTGGTTTTGGAGAGGTACCTGGTGGAAATAAGAAACAAGTTCTTAGGCACTGGAAGGAAGTTGCTCCTTGTAATAAAGTGGCAGCAGATTTGGCTGAATTATCTTCTATTGTTAGCAAGAAAGTAGAACTTGTAAGAGATGAACTTGGATAATTAGCTAAGGTAATTTCCAAGCAATGTGGAACATGCAGCCTGGTTTCTCTTTGCTGCTTATAGTAAGATGACAAAGGAAAAGATAAATTAAGGAATGAATTGTTAAGCAAAAGGAATCAGAACTCGGAGATTTGAAATATTCTCAGCCTAATCATATTACAAAAAAATTAAAAAGCTGTAGTCTAGAGAGAACACCAAATGTGTGGTTGGACAGCCTTGGATAAAGAGATTACCAGTGTGACTTATGGAGTCAATTACCCATCTACTGAAGCCAGGAATAAAGATACAGTTATCCAGTAAAGATCTTTAAAGGATCCTCTTTTCTTATGCCTTGGATCGCAATGAATTACAGAGGAGGCCAACAAAGTTTTTCAGAATTTTATACCTCAGAAACACTACCAGCCTGGACTGAAAAGAACAGAGTGACAAAATGAAGGGAGAATGACAGGGAGAACCATACATGTGGACAACTGGGCCTTTTGGACCTCCTGGGTTCTAGAGGGCAGGGCCATGGCCCAGGCCTGAGGAGTTGGAACCTCTGCCCAGGCCCAAGGGGGTAGGGCCACCACCAGGGTTTCAGAAAGTGGGGCCACTGTCTAGGCCAAGAGGGTAGGGCCACTGCCCAGGACTGAAAGGGTGGGGCCACCTCAAGGGTTCCAGAGAATGGGGCCACTGCCCAGGGCCAAGGGGGTGGGGCCAATGTCAGGGTTCCAAGGGGTGGGGCTGCTGCCCAGAGTCAAGAGATCAGAGTCACCAGCCAGGGCTGAGGGGCAGAGCTACAACCAGGGTACCAGAGGGTGGAGTTACTACTCAGGACTGAGTGAGATGGGAACTCTGTCCAGGATGAGGGGTGGAGTCACCACCCAGGAATGAGGGGGCATGGCCACCATCCATGGCCAAGTGGGTCAGGTTGACTTTTCATTTCCAGAAGGAAGGGCTGCCTCTTCAGTTACAGAAGGTAGGGCTGCTGCCTAGGATTGAGAGGGCAGGGCCACCATCCAAGGCCAATGAAACAGGCTGAGGTTTTGGTTACAGAGGGCAAGGCAGCCCCCTGAGTTCCACAGGGTGAGGGCATCCTCCTTTTTCCAAGGGGTGGAGCCATTGCCCAGTGCCAAGAGAGTCAGTATGCATCCTCCTTTTCAGAGGGCAGGGCCACCTCCTGGGTTGCAGAGAGCCAGGTGGCTGCCCAGGCCTGAGTAGGTGGGACCTCTGCACAGGGCTCAGGGAGCAACGTTGCCATTCAGGCACGAGAGGGCAGGGGCAGGATAACCTCTTCTTTCTAGAGTGTGGGATGGCCACCTAGGGATGAAGGGCTTGGCACAGTGAACAGAGCCACAGAGAATTATTCTGAAGCCTTAAAACCTAAGGGAATTTGGCCTGTTGTGTTGTGAACTGCCTTATACCAGTGACATCATTTTTCCTTCCAATTTCTCCATTTTGGAGTGGAAATGTTTATCCTAGGTCTGTCCCATCATTGTATCTTGGAAACGGATAACATATTTCACAGATCTATTGCTGGAGAGGAATTTTGCCTCAGGTTAGAGTAGAACATACCCCAAATCTCACCCATACCTGAATTAGATGAGATTTTAAACTTAAAGATGATGCCAGAATGGGTTAAATCTTTTGTGGATGTTGGAAGGGGGGGGAATGTATTTTGCAGGTGGGAAAGACATTAATTGGAAACGGGGCAAAGAACAGACTGTTAAGGGTTGAATTGTGTGCTCCAGAAAAGGATACATTAAAGTCCTCACCCCTAGTATCTCAGAATGTGATCTTGTTTAAAGTTAAGGTTATTGCAAAACTAATAATTAATAGTTAAGTTAAAATGAGGTCATACTGGAGTAGGATGAGCACCTAATTCAATATGACTTATGTCTTTTTAAAAAGACAGCTATGTGAAGACCAAGGCACAGAGGGAGGATTCCATCTAACAACAATGGCAGAGATTACAGTTATGAAGTTGCAAGACAAAGTATACCAAAGATTTCTGGCAAACCACCAGGAACTAGAAAGAGGCAGGGAAGGACTCTCCTACAAATTTCGAAGAGACAGCAGGGCCCTGAAAACTCATTGATTTCAGACATCTACTCTCTAAGACTGTCAGACAATAAATTTCTGTTGTTGAAACCCACCCAGTTTGTGGTACTATGTTATGGCAACCCTAGGAAACTAACAGACGCTCTGATATCCCATGCTGTCCCACATATTGACAACCCCCTCATCCTACTCATGCTCTGAATCACATGCTAGACCACCTTTCCATGTGAACAGCCTCATTAACTTACTTGGGCATCCTCCTGGGTTCTGATTCCTTACACCAAAACAACCTCCTGAGGGAACAAATTTTTTGCTCTCCTCAGGTTATGACTCCATTGCCTTCATGTGTGGCTCTCCTCCTTACTTCAATTGAGCACCCACACCCAGAGCTACCCCTCTGCATGGACACCTACCTTGCTCTGTACCACCTATTTACTTTAAGATTGAATTGTTCTAGAAGCAATGAAACAGGAAAGAAAGGAAATGGAAAGAGAAAGAGGTAAGAGAAGAGCCAGACTTGGTTTGAAGAAATAAAAGATGAAGTCAAAGTCTCCTTCATATTCCTTCATGGTTTCATTTGCCCTTTCTCCCTAGGGGTACTACTATCCTAAATTTATTTTCCTCTTTTTATTCAGGATTTTACACTACTACTACATAAATGATTATGCATAAACATGATTCAAATAAATTATGTCATTATGCAGCATGCTGGGTTTTGCTCAACATATTTTTGAAGTACATGTTGTTAATATATGTAGCTCCAAGTCTTTCAACTTAAACTGCTATATAGGCATGAGTACAGCATAAAATTAATTTGTCCAATCTCCTGTTGATAGCTATTTAGTTAAGTACCACATTATAATTATGGATTTGTCTATATTTCCTTCTATTTTTTTGTTTCATGTATTTTGAGGTTCTATTATTTGGTACACATACATTTAGAATCATTATGTTTTCCTGGTGTATTCATACTTTTTTATTATGTAATGTTCCTCTTTATCTCTAGCAATTAAAGTCTACTTTATCTGATATTAATATGTCTATGCTTGCTTTTTAAAATTAATATTTGCTTTGAATATCTTTTTCCATCCTTTTATTTTCAACCTACTTATGTCACTGTATTTGAAGTGTATTTCTGATGGACAGAATATAGTTGAATCATTTTTTTAATTTTTTTATTTCAGAATATTATGGGGTACAAATGTTTGGGTTACATATATTGCCTTTGTCCCACCGGAGTCAGAGCTGCAAGCATGTCCATCCCCCATACAGTAGGCATTGCACCCATTAGGTGTGTATATACCCATCCCCTCCTCGACACTACTTTATGTGCACATAAGTATTGATCAGTTAATACTAATTTGATGACAAGTACATGTGGTGCTTGTTTTTCCATTCTTGTGATATTTCGCTTAAAGAATGGGCTTCAGCTCCATCTAGGATAATACAAGAGGTTTTAGTTCACCATTGTTTTTTGTGGCTGAATAGTACCCCCTGGTATACACATACTACATTTTATTAATCACCTCATGTATTGATGAGCACTTAGGTTTCCACATTTTTGCAATTGTGAATTGTGCTGCTATAAACATTCGAGTACAGATGTCTTTTTTTATAGAATGTCTTTTTTTCCTTTGAGTAGATGCCCAGTAATGGGATTGTTGGATCAAATGATAGTTCCACTTGTAGCTCTTTGAGGTATCACCATATTACTTTCCATAGAGGTTGTACTAGTTTGCAGTCCCACCAGCAGTGTATGAGTGTTCCTATCTCTCTGCATCCATACCAACATTTGTTGTTTTGGGACTTTTTGATAAAAATGATTTTCACTGGTGTTAAGTGATATCTCATTGTGGTTTTGATTTGAATTTCCCTAATGATTAGAGATGTTGAGCATTTTTTCATGTGTTTGTTGGCCATTAGCCTGTCTTCTTTTAAAAAGTTTCTGTTCCTTCTTGACATTGACATGGGGAGGAAAAAAAAGTTTCTGTTCATGTCTTTTGCCCACATTTTAATGGGGTTGTTTGACTTTTTCTTGCTGATTTTCCTGAGTTCTGTGTAGATGCTACTTATCAGCCCTTTACTGGATGTATAGCTTGCAAATATTTTCTCCCATTGTGCAGGTTGTCTGTTTGTCCTCGTGATAGTTTTCTTGGCTGTGCAGAAGCTTTGTAATTTGATCAGGTCCCATTTATTCATTTTTATTGTTGCTGTACTTGCCTTTCAGATCTTCTTCATGAATTCTTTACCTAAGCTGATGTCTATAAGAGTTCTTCCAACATGTTCTTCCAGAATTCTTATAGTTTCATGCCTTAGGTTTCAGTCTATTATCCATCGTGAGTTGATTTTTGTGAGAGGTGAGAGGTGTGGATCCTTTTTCAGTCTTCTACATGTGGCTATCCAATTTTCCCAGCACCATTTATTGAATAAGAATTCTTTTCCCCAGTGTATGTTTTTGTCTGCTTTGTCAAAGATCAGATGGCTATAGGAGGATGGCTTTATACCTGGGTTCTCAGTTGTGTTCCATTGGTCTATGTCTCTGTTCTTGTGACAGTAACATGCTGTTTTAGTTACTATAGTCTTGTAGTATAGCTTGAACTCTGGTAAATTGACACTTCCCAATGTGTCCTTTTGCTATACAGGGTCTTCTCTGGTTCCATACAAAGTGTAAAATTATTTTATCTAGATCTGCAGAAAATTATGTTCGTATTTTTATAGGGATTGCATTGAATCTATAGATCACTTTGGGTAGTGTAGACATTTTTAACAAAGTTCATTCTGTCAGTACATGAGCATGGTATGGTTTTCCACCTGTTTACGTCCTTTGCTGTTTCCTTCCTCAGTGTTTCATAGTTCTCCCTATAGAGGTCTTTCACCTCCTTGGTTAAATATATTCCTAGGTATTTTATTTTCTTTGTTACTATTGTAAAGGTTGTTAAGTCTTTGATTTGGTTCTCAGTTTGACTGTTGTTGGAGTATACGAATGCTATTGATTTGTGTACATTGATTTTGTAACCTAAGGCTTTTCTGAATTTGTTTATTAGTTCCAGTAGTCTCATGGCAGACTCTTTGGGGTTTTCTAGATATAAGATCATATTGTCAGCAAAGAGCAATTTTTGACCTCTTCTGCCCCCATTTGGATGCCCTTGATTTCCTTCTCTTGTCTGATTACTCCGGCTAGGACTTCCAGCACTCTGTTGAATATAAGTGATATTAGAGAACAACCTTGTCTTATTCCATTTCTAAGGAGGAATGCTTTCAATTTTTCCCCATTCAGTATGATGTTGAATGTGGGTTCGTCTTATATGGCTTTTATGTTTGAAGGTAAGTCCTGTCTATGCCTATTTTGTTACGTGTTCTTATTATAAAAGGGTGCTGGATTTTGTTGAATGCTTTTTCTGCATCTATTGAGAGGATCATATGGTCTTTGTTTTTACTTCTATTTATGTGGTGAATTAGACTTATAGATTTGAACCACCCCTACATCTCTGAGATGAAGCCCACTTGATTGTGATGCACTTTTTGATAAGGACCTGAATTCGGTTTTCTAGAATTTTTATTAAGAATTTTTGCATCTATATTGATAAAGAATATTGGTAGGTAGTTTTCTTATTGTTGAGTCCTTTCCTGGTTTTGCTATCAGGGTAAGATTGGCTTCATAAAATGTGTTCGGGAGGATTCTGTCCTTCTTGATGTTGTGGAATAATTTTTGCAGGATAGGCACCAGTTCTTCTTTGCAGGTCTGGTAGAATTTGGGTGTGAAGCCACCTAGTCCGGGACCTGTTTTTTAGGAAGGTTTTCTATTGCTTCTTCAATTTTGGTACTTCATATTGGTCTGTTCAGGAATTCTATTTCTTCCTGATTGAGCCTTGGGAGGCTGTGTATTTCTAGGAATTTGTCCATTTCCAACATATTTTCAAGCTTATGTGCATAAAGATTTTTATAGTATTCATAGATGATATTTTGTATTTCCATGGTATCAGTTGTAATTTTTCCTTTTTCATTCCTGGTTGAGCTTATTAGAGTCCTTTCTTTTCTGCTTCTGGTTAATCTAGCAAGAGGTATGTCAATTTTGTTTATTTATTCAACGAACCAACATTTTGTTTTATTAATCTTCCATATAGTTATTTTACTATCAATTTCATTTAGTTCTGCTCTGATATTTGTTATTTCTATTCTTCTGCTGAGTTTGGGATTGGTTTGCTCATCCTTTTCCAGTTCTTTGAGATGATTCATTAGATCATTGATTTCTGATCTGTCTTTTGGATGTAGACATTTATGGATACAAATTTTCCTCTCAGGACTGCTTTAGCTGTGTCCCACAGATTATAACTTGTGCCTCATTAATAATTTAGTTAAAGGCATCTTTTTATTTCCTCCTTAACCCAGTAATCATTCAGCAAAAGGTTGTTTAGTTCCCATTACTTTGTGTAGAGATGAGTGTTTCTGTTGGAGCTGATTTCTAATTTTATTCCACTGTAGTCTGAGAAGATGCATGGTATAATTTCTATCTTTTTAAACTTGTTGAGAAATGTTTTGTGGCCTAGGATATGATCAATCTTACAGAATGTCCCATGAGCTGGTGAGAAAACTGTATATTCAGAGGTTTTTGGGTAGAATCTTCTGTAAATGTCAGGCAGGCCCACTTGTTCTAGAGTTCTGTTTAAGTCCATTGTTTCTTTGTTCATTTTCTGTTTGCGGATCTGTCCTGTTCTGTCAGAGGGGTGAAGTCACCAGCTATTACAGTGCTGCTATTTATCATTTTGTTTAGATCAAATAGGAATTGCTTTATGAATCTGGGTGCACCTAAGTTAGGTGCATAAATCTTTAGAATTGCTATGTCTTCTTGCTGAATTGTACCCTTCACCATTATGTAATGACCATCTTTGTCTTTCATTACTTTTGTTGATTTGAAGACTAAGTAATCTGAAATCAAAACTGCTATACTAGCTTTATTCTGGTTTCCATTTGCATGGAATATTGATTTCCATCCCTTCACCTTGAGGCTGGATGCATTCTTGTGGGTGAGGTCTGTTTCCTGAAGACAACAGATACTTGGCTTCTGTATATTTATCCATAAATGCTTTTAGCAGGGGTGAAAGGTCTGTTCCCTGCCTCTGGGCAAGGCTGCCAGGGAGGGCCTGAAGTGGCCCCCAATCAACCAGAAAGTATACGTGTGGAAGTGGGACTGTCTGAGTCCTGCAGTCTGCCAGTCTAGAGCAGGCCTCACTCCTTTCCACCTTCCCCTACTTCGTGGTTTCTCCCGGGCCTCTGCCAGTAGGCAGGACCTGAAACCAACTGAGCTCACCTACAACTATGATGTGCCTGGGAGGTTCCCTGCCCTGGATACTGGCCTGAGCTGGGAGCACAGCACTCCCATGGGAAGAGGGGTGCCTTTTGAACATGCTGCAGCTAGGACCCACTCTGATCTGCCCCTGAAGGCACACACACCTCAGTAGACTAATTCAAAACTATCCCTTCTGTGCCCCAAGGCAATGCAATCAAGATGTGGGTGTATGTGATCTGGCCTGCAAGCCTGTACCTCAGACACCGAAGTCCAATCCTTGATCATGCCAGGGAGAAGAATGATGGTTCCAAGTCACTCACAGGGTTCCCAAGCTGGATCAATGTCCCCCACCTCAGAGTTTGCCCTGCTGTGCTGGAGTCACCAAGCAAGTATCACAAGGAACGGCTGGCAGGTAGGGAGTTCACAGTCTAAGCACCCCTCAGTCCACTGAAGGGCCCCAAAAGGAAAGGTCAAAGCTCCGTTCCTTGTAGATGCCTCTGGGTGGTGGCTAAATTGTCTCTCTTGGCAGCCACAGGTAGGGGAAGGTAAGGGGAGAATAAAGGACTAAGTGGAGGAAGGACTACACTCTGAGAGACAATCCTTCCAGAATAACAGGGATCTGGAGTCCTGCAGACCTCCTAGAACCCATTGGACACCTGTGGCTCCTGCAGTCAGGTCCAGAGTTGGGAAATGTCTGTGTGAGGACAAGCAAAATGGATCCTGAGGAGTTGAGGTACCCTAGGGAATAAAAAGGCACCCAGTGGGTAGAGAAGCAATATGGCGCCTGCCGACCAGCTCAGGTCTGTGGGGTGGGAGGCACCCCAAGAAAGCTGAGCGCCTGGTATCCTGTCTGCAAGAGGCTATCTGCTCACTAGTGGAAGGAGTCTCTGGGCTGGTGTCGGCGGGGCTCTCCAGCAGCTCAGGAGCCCACCAGCAGTCTGAGGTGCAAGGGAAGGGAATTTTAACTGCTCCAACTACTCTTCTCACTGGTCTCCAAGCCTCTCAGGGCTTAATCCCTGCCCACGCCTTTCTCCTTCCAGTTGTGCTCCGTAACCTCTTCCAGTGGAGTCTCCTGTAGGTTCAGGCACCCTTCCTTCTGACTCTCATCTGATCTATGTTTGTCTTTTTTTCTCTCTTTCATCTAAAATTTCGCCTTGCAGAAACACTCTGGCTGGAGGTGTTTCTCGTCCACCATCTTGTCTCTACAACTATCTTTTTTACATGTTCATACACGACTTAACATCATTCTGCACACTACTATTAGCATGCATATAACATTACAGGAAATTGTGCTTTTACTATAGAGTACAGGTGATTCCCTCTAAAGCAAAACTTTACTGGTATTCTCGCTGGTTTCTATTCAGTTTTCTGCTTGCACCTATTTTATCTGAAATCCCAGTCAGTACCATGTTTTTAATTGATTCTGCCAATCTCTATCTTTTAATTACTGGGATTAGACCATTTACATTTAAAGTAATTAATGATATGGTATGGCTTAAGTCTACCATTTTATTACTTGTTTTCTGTTTGTTTCCCCTGTTTAGCATTCCTCTGTTTCTCTTTTCTTGCCTTCCTATAGGACACATGGACATTCTGAGAAATCTATCTTGATTTATTTATAATATTTTGAATATATCATCTTGCATAGTTTTCTTAATGGTTGCTCTTAATGTAATTACCACAGAGAGATTAGCTACTTCTCCCCATGAAAAATCGGGTCCCTTAGGCAGGGGTAG
>VBSM01000272.1:18167-48725 GCA_008086735.1 Cheirogaleus medius
CTTGGTTGAGGGAGGCCTCAAAGGGGACATGGCTATTAAGCTGGGCTCAGGAGAACCCTGATTTTATTGGAGTTTGTGTCCTACACGTAATGAGTGGCCAGGACCTGGGGCTTCTAGGCTGCTCTTCCCCAGGGGTGGCCTGTGAGCAGGCGTAGTGTTGGCCTGCAGTTGGCCATGGCCTCCTGGATCTGATGGTATTGGCCTTGCCCCTTCAGCACGACCCTCCCGTGCCCGTGTTGGCGTCCATAGAGCTCATTCCGGTGGAGGACGTGAGGGTGAGTCCAGAAGAAGTGACCATCTACAACCACCCTGGCATCCAGGTATGACCCTTGCCCAGCCACGGCCCTGCTGGGGCGAGATGTACCGTGGAGTCCTTTGCCCTCCAACATGCAGCCTGACCCCTCCCTGCCTCTCCCTCCTGCAGGTGGAGCTGCACATCAGAGGAGGCTTGGGATACTTCTTCCTCAACACGAGCACTGCAGACGTAGTCAAGGTAGCCTACCAGGAGGCTAGGGGATTGCCTTGGTGAGTTGGCTTTAGTTCTTCATCCAGGCCACTGTGTGGTTAGTGGATTGACTATTTGAAAAGCTGGCACTTAATCACACCAGCTATAATAAGCAGGGTCTTTAGATTCTCTGATTCATTCAGCAACTCTAGTCATTGCCATGCTACCTTTGTGGGTTTTGGTACATATCCACAAAGTACTCGTGCTATTAGTTACCTAATGGTTTCCTTTAAATCAATCTTTTAATTAAGACTAAAATATTATTTCATATAGAGCATTATAAAAATCATACAGAAGATTGTTTTAAGAGAATGCATCAGCTTTTTCTATTAATATTTTTCCCATGTTTCTTTCTTGACCCTCTCCCTATCCTTGCAAGTATCAACTTAGCTATGCCTGTTGGGATGGAAATTAGCATTCTGCCTTATTCAATTATGTTATGCTAGCATTTTATATTTTTCCAAGGTTGCAATATAGGCTACATGATTATGTTTATGCAGTCATTTATACTTTACCCATTGTATTTTTGTAGAGCGTGTGGGCTGTCTAAAGCATTTTGTTTTTTAAAAAAATATTACAAGGCATAGAATAAAAAAAGTAAAAACAAACAAATGCCGGTATCCTACATGTCTGCATATCTGCATAATGGATGACTAGGCAATCATGAAAATTGAACTTACTTTTAAAGGAAGATCTTACCACTGAATGTGTAGTAAAACCACTGCCGTAAGTCATAAATACCAATGCTCAGCACTGACCTCCACATTTCAGTATAAAATTAGAGATGGAGACCAGGCTGGAGGACTACCTGAGGGAAAGATTCAATGCTGCATTGCAACCTGCACAAAGGTGCTTCATGATTTTCATGTATGAAAACACCATGTGTAACCACAATCCAGATCAAATTATTGAACATTTTCAGCACCCAAGAAGATTCTAGCATTCTAGCTTGCTTCCTCCTAGCCACAACCTCCCAGCACCCAAAAGTAATAATGATGCTGATTTCTACCCTCAGGGATTTGCTATGTCTATTCCTAAACTCTGTAAGTGGAACAATACAACACATACCTTCTTGTGTCTTTTCTGTGTGTGTCTCACCCATGTTGTTACACGCAGCTGAGATTTGTTCTGTTTCATTGCTGTGCAGTGTTCTATTCCTTGCAAATGTTACCACTGATGTTTCCATTCCTTTGCTTTGGTCGTTACAAAGTATGTGATTTTGTGGCCATGTGCACATTTTTAAACAAATAGACTATTTATTTAGAGCAGTTATAGGTTCACAGCAAAATTGAGCCCTGTGAAAGCCCAGAGTTCCCATAACCCCCTCCCCCCACAAACACTCCTCCACTACCCACATCTCCCACCAGAGAGGTGCATTTGTTACACTCAATGAACCTGCACTGCTACATCCCTGTCAGCCAAACTGACTTCTTTAGCATCAGGGACTGCTCTTTCCTAAATCCCTGTAACTTCTTGCTCTGAACTCTGCTGTGATCCCTGCTTTCTTTTGATGAGGGTTAGCATGATGTATTTTTCTCCGTCCATTTACTTTTCATCTGATGTGTCTTTGTATTTAAAGTGGGTTTCTGGTAGACAATGTACAGTCACGTCTTGTTTTTTGGTGCACGTTGACAATCTTTGTCCTATATTTTAACCATTGACATTAAAGTAATCATTGATAGAGTTGGATACATATCTAACACATTTGTTACTGCTTTCTATTGACTGCCCTGGTTCTTTGTTCTTCTTTCTGAACTCCCTTCCGTTTCTGCCTTTTGAAGTTTTAATTAATCATTTAATATGATTCCATTTTTTCTCATTTCTTTAGATACTTTTTTTTAAAACTTTTTTTAGTGGTGGTTCTAGAGTTTGCAACAAATTGAAGGCAACTTTCAAATAACACTGTAGTCCTTCATGGGTGGTACAGGTACCTTATAATAAAAAAATTCCTATTTCTTTCTTCCTGTCCCTCATATCATGGCTGTCATTCATTTCATATAGACATGAGCATACACACACGCACACACACACGCACACACACACACATACACATACACACACTGCTCTCATTGAATGCATGCTGCTGCTATTATCTTAAAGAAACTTGTCTGTTAGATCAATGAAGAATAAGAAAAATAAAATTTTCATTTTTCCTTTACTTATTCTTTCGCCAATACACTGCTTTTCTTTATATAGATCCCAGTCTCTGCCCTATATCATGTTCCTTCTTTCTGAGGAATTTCCATTAACATTGCTTGTTAGGCAGGTCCACTGGCAACAGATTCCCTCGGTTTTTGTTTGTCTGAGAAAGTCTATATTTCTTCTTCATTTTTTAGGAATAATTTTACACAGAATAGAGTTCTAGACTATTTGGCTATTTTCTCCCAACACATTCAATATTTCACTCTACTCTCTTCTTCCTTGCATGGTTTCTGAGGAGAATCTGACATAATTCTTACCCTTGTCGCTCTATCGATAAGGATTTCCCCCATACCCCACCACCTGGCTTCATTCAAGATTTTTTGCTTTATCTTTGATTTTCTGCATTTCGAATATGATATGCCTGGGGGATATGTATGTGTATGGTTTGTTTGTTTCTTTCTTTCTTTTTTACATTTATCCTGCTTTGTGTTCTCTGAGCTTCCTGGATCTCTGGTCCGGTGTCTGACATTCATTTTGGAAATTCTCGGTCATTATTGCTTCTGGCATTTCTTCTGTTCCTTTCTGTTTTTCTTCTCTTTCTTATATTCCCACTATATGTATGTTTTTGCAGATGGCCCACAGTTCTTGGATATTCTGTTATATATTTTTTTTCAGTCCTTCCTCTTCCTTCTCAATTTAGAAGTTTCTGCTGGTGTGTCCTCAAGCCCAGAGAGTCTGTCCTCGTCTATGTCCAGTCTAGTAATGAGCCTATCAAAGGAATCTTCATTTCTGTTACTCTGCTTCTGATCTCTAGCATTTCTTTTTTATTCCTTCTTAGAAGATCCATCTTTTTACGTTACACATCTTGTTCTTGCATGCTGTTGGCTTTTTTCATTAGACCCCTTAGCATATTTGTCCTAGTAGCTTTAAATTTCCAGTCTGATAATTGCAATATTCTTGCCATATCTGAATCTGTATCTGATACTTGATCTATCTTTTGAAACTGTGATTTTATTTTATTTTAATTTTGCTTTTTAGTATGCCTTATAATTTTTTTTTGAAAGCCAGACATGATGTACTGGGTAAAAGGAACTCCAGTAAATGGGCCTTTAAGTGGTGGGACCATATGGTATTGGGGGAGAGGAGGCATTCTGTACATCCACAGTAGGTCTCAGTCTCTTGGGGAGCCTGTGCCCTTGAGCTGTGACCTTCCCGTGTGCTTCTAGGTCTCCTCGCCCAACCCCTTAGGTGGAGCAGGATGGAAAGAGTGGGCTGGAGTTGGGAATTCCTCTTCCCCTACAACACTAGACACTCCACACTGGGCTCTGATAAAGCCCAGTGGGTCAGGCCCTGGTTAAATAGTTTCTTACCAGGGGGCCTTGTTAAGAAGAAGAGATGCTCTGGCTTGTTTTCAATTCCCTGTGGGAGGCACCCGGGGGGACTTTTCTCTAATAGTACCTATAAGAACTGGGTAGGACTCCTAGAGGTAAAACTCAAAAAACTATGGGTCCCTCTCTGACTGGGCCTCCTTGGAGTATTTAACTCTCAGACTTATCCACCTGGAGCCTCCGCAATGTGTCGGTGAGGCTTTCCTGACCTGGAACTGGGTCCTGGGGAGGTTTCTGCTCTTTGGTCTGTTTTGGTAAGTTGTGATCTCTGTATTTGCGTGTCTGTCTGTCTCGAATTTGGGGGGCAACACCTTGCCCTGTCACCTACTTTCTCTGCCAACTCTAGGAAGAGTTGTTGGTTTTTGTTTCTTCAGCTTTTGTGTTGTTGTTAGGACAGACTCATGACTCCCAAGCTCCTTGGACTGGAAACTGGAATGTGCACTTATTTTATTACCTAGGGATGAGACTGTTGGATCAGGAGGTATATGTATATTATGATAATAGTGCCAAGGAATTTTCCAAAGTGGTTGTGCCAATTGACATTCACTAGTGTATAAGAGTTACAGTTACTCCACATCCTTACTACGTCTTGGAACTGCTAACTTTTAATTTTATCCATTCTGTTGTCTGTGTGGTGGTATCTCACTGCATGTCTGACTAACAATGTTGAGCACATTTTCATTCCACTGTATTTAACTTCTCTTTAAGTCCCTTCACTTTGGACTTATTTACTCGAGACTCTTCTTGGTTTCTGAAGTTAGCTCTAGTGGTATTTAGCATATATTTCCCCTTTACCTTATGCCTGCTATTATTTGCCTACTCTGCCCACTGTATCCACCTCCCCCAGCTTCTGGGGAACTCAAGCCTCTCTGTGCTCCAACTACCTGTGAGAGTAATTAAGAAAATACCAAATTCCAACATTCTTTTCCCATAACTCACACCCTCTAACCTCCTACCAAAGCTCCTTGGATTCCCATGTGAATAGACCCTTAGGGCAGAGCTGGGTCTCCTGACAGGTCTCATTATGCTCAGGACTCATGGTGAGTTCAGCACCATCTCAGGCTGGGGCTCTGCTATGCTTTAGTAAATTGAGGCACAAAGAATTTCATATTTTGAGACTGTGGATTTTTATTGAACAAAAAATACTAGAGATAGAAACTGACTCCTCTTTGCCATGGCTATAGGTTTCTTCCAGAAGCCAGTCAGAATTTGCACTTTGCAAAGACCCCAATCCAAAATGTAACTTTTGAGTCACTGTCATCAACACCTGACATGGAGGGCTGGTTATTGTAAAGCCACAGGCTTGATTAAGGCCTTTAGATAATTAAAGTTGTCACATACCTTTGTGCTAATAAAAATACATATCTTAACTCCAACAGAAACATCTATGTCTACACAATGTCATGGAAACTAAACAACTATTGCTGAAGAAGCTGTTGGGTTAAGGAGAAAATGAAAATGGAAATCAAAACATTCTTAGAACTAAATGAAACAGAGGGGACACAACCTATCAAAATCTGTGGGACACAGCTAAAGCAGTCCCAAGAGGAAAACTTATAGCCATAAATGCCTATATCCAAAAGATGGAAAGATCACAATGTAATGAATTGTCTCAAAGAATTGGAATAGGATGATCAAAGCGATCCCAAACCTAGCAGAAGAAATGAAATAACCAAGATCGGAGCAGAAGTAAATGAAATTGATAACAGAAAAGGTGTATGGAAGATTAATAAAACAAATGGTTTGCAAAGATAAACAAAATTGACATGCCTTTTGCTAGATTAACCAGAAGCAGAAAAGAAAGGGCTCCAATAAGGTCAATCAGGAATGAAAAAGAAGAAATTACAACTGATAGCATGGAAATACAAAATATCATCTATGAGTACTATATACATCTCTACACACATAAACTTGGAAATGTGGAAGAAATGGACAAATTCTTAGAAACATACAGCCTCCCCAGGCACAATCAGGAAGATATAGAATTCCTGAACAGATCAATATCAAGTACCGAAATTGAAGCAGCAATAAAAAACCTTCCTAAAATTAAAGTCTTGGATCATATGGTTTCACATGTGAATTGTACCAGACATACAAAGAACTGTGCCTATCCTGCAGAAGTTATTCCACAACATGGGGAAGAAAGGAATCTTCCTCAACACGTTTTATGATGCCAATATCACCCTGATACCAAAGCCAGGAAAGGACTCAACAAAAAAAGAAAACTACAGACCAATATCCCTTATGAATACAGATACAAAAATGCTCAATAAAATCCTAGCAAACTGAATTCAGGTGCTTGTTTAAAAAAATCATGACCAAGTGGGCTCCATCCCAGAGATGCAAGGATGATTCAACATACTCAAATCTATAAATGTAATTGACCACACAAATAGAAGTAGGTGTGTCTGCAGGAGTGCGGGTGGACTTCGAAGGTCCTCTGAAACCATGTCACACTGGAGGAACCAGACCCTCTTACAGCAGAGGGAGAAGAGGTTTCAAAGTCCTGACTTCTAGTCCCAGTTCTACCATCTCCTGACTGGGTCTCCCTGAGGATATCACTGAGAATCTCTGAACCAGGTTCTTCAACAAGAAAAACAGAGATTAAGATCATACCTAATGGATTCAGTGTGAATCGTCTGGGGGATGGACACACTTGAAGCTCTGACTCAGGTGGGGCAAAGGCAAAATACATAACCTAAACATTTGTACCTCTGTAATATGCTGGAAAAAAAAAAAAAAAGAACAACCACAGAAACCATTTCAGGGCTGCTGTGTCTTATCTGAGGGCAGAGAATGTGAGATACTGGACTCACAGAGAATGCCAATTGGCTTGGGGACCCAGATAGTAAAGCTGGGTCTTTCCATTTGAGTTGGTCAACTCCCAGCTCAGATTATGCAGCTATTGGGTGGACTGCCCATAAAGTAGTGAGCTCCCTATCACCACAGGTATTCAAGCCAGATTTAGATGTGCACCTTCCAAACTGGGAACCACCAGCCATATGAGTGCTTGAAATGTCACTAGTCTAAACTGCAATGTGCTACAAGTATAAAACAAATGCCAGATTTCAAAGATTTATTACAGAAAAAATATGTAAAATATCTCAGTATTTTATATTCATTACATATTGAAATGATACTATTTGGGATCAATTAGATTAAATAAAATATCTTATTAAATTTCATGTCACCTCTTTTTTAACTTTTTGATGTGGTAACTAGGAAATGTTATATTTCATGCGTGGCTTATATTACATAATATTTCAGTTGGACAGTTCTGGTTGAAATCCTTGCTGCTCAAAGTGTGGTTCCTGGACCGGCAGCATCTCCAGCACCTGGGAACTGATTGGAAATGCAGAATCTCAGGTCCTGCCCCAGCCCCACACACAGAATCGGAAGCTGCTTTTCCACACACTCCCCACGTGACTCATGGACACACTAAAGTGTGAGAAGCCCTGCAGAGCCCTTGGCTGGAGGTCTCAGAGGGGATCCCATCTTCAGGCAGAGGGTGTGGGAACACCTGGCCTGAAGCTCAGCCCATATCATGTGAAATATTAAGTAACTGATGCCTTTGTACCTCAGTCACACACTCAGCCCCGGGTGGCCTTTAAACCCAGCTCTCTCACCAGGAAGCACCCACACACTTTAAAGAGAAGGGGGCGGCTTCAC
Source organism: Cheirogaleus medius (assembly GCA_008086735.1). NCBI lineage: Eukaryota > Metazoa > Chordata > Mammalia > Primates > Cheirogaleidae > Cheirogaleus > Cheirogaleus medius. Next base: position 25,872 of record VBSM01000272.1, read on the forward strand.
AAGGGATTAGGCTCTCTTGCTTAGAAGTGAGCACTATCACAGAATACACCAACAGCTCCCCCATAACCTTCAAGGGCTGGGAAACAATCTCAGAAAACAACTGAAAAATAGGTCTGTGTGTTTAAAACCAAAACCAAAACACAAAACTTAACCACCTCCCTGCCGCCCTGCAATTCCTCCTCCTTTTTCTCTCTGAAAACTTAGCCAACAAGCATTCAATGGCAGTAAATATAGAAATGGTGAGCAAGTAAACCACTCAGAGGGGCCACGTGTTGCCCAGGGCCTGTGTTATGGTTGAGCTGTAAACTACTGCGAACTGGGAGCTATAATTAAAATGCTGACAGCCCCCCAACTGTGAAGCAGCCAGGAGGGATCAGGGCCAGGAACCCATCCCCATCAAGGGGGTGGAGGGAGGTGGGGCTTTTCCAAAGCCAGATCAGCCCAGGTTCAATGTCTACCATCGGTGTGCAGGACACAGCCAAACTCAAACTCCCTACTCCCCAACATACCTACCTGTGACCTCATCTTCTCCCTGAGAGCCACACTGGCCTCTTTGCCTCCGGGCTCTTGAACTAGTTATTTCCTCGACTGAAACACGATTCCCCAGATGGCCTCTTCCTCACTGCCTGTTCACAACTCACCTTCTCAGAGAGGCCTCTCCTGACCACCCACAATATAATGCCTCCTCCTGCCATCTCTGCCCTCTCATCTTGCTTCATCTTTTCATCATGGCATTTATTACTCTATAACGATATAGATTCTACATACATTCTAATAATATTCTATTATTTGTCACTTAGTTGAAGAATAAAAAATAAAGATAGGGCAACATTAAAAGCTGTGGAGACCATCATGCCCACAGTTTAGGTCCCAATCAGATTTAACATTTTCATTTACTGGAATGGAATTGGAGTTTCAACTCCTTCAAAGTCTTCTTTCAGCACTAGGATGCCACTGCCCAGGGCTCCTCCCAGTTTGTCCATCGCAGAGAACATGAGGACAGTGGTGCAGGGTAAGTGTTGTCTCTCTTACCTTCATAATCATCTCATCCATCTTTCCATGGGCCACTGCATCTGGTTTAATGATTGGCACGGTACAGGCCTTCTCTGAGGAAACTAAAGAAGCCAAAGGACGGTGCTGTTAGATGCTGGTGTCTGGGGCTCTCAGGAGGCCATCTGCAGGGACAACGTAGCCTCTACACAAGACTCCGTTGCACCAAGTGCCAGGCACAAGCTTGGGCTCCCAGGCTTCCCTCCCCTGGCCTCTTAGCTGTGTGCCTGCAAGTCTGGACTCTAGTGTCGGTCTGGCTCCAGCCCTCATCCTCAGCCTGGCTGTGAGAGACTCAAAGACTGGCTCCAAGAACCTGGGCGGGTCAGGTAGTGGGAGCATGGGGAAGGCACTTGCTGAAAGACTGCTTGGGAACAGAAGCCCGGAAACAGCTGAATGAGCTGGGCTGGGGAGGAGGGGTGGTGAGGGAGGCAGAGGGAGGAGCAGCTGCAGCGGAGGGAACAGACCCAGCCACCCTCGTCCCTTCTTATCTCTCGATGCTCGATGCTCGGCCTCTCACTGCCGTCTGCCCTGTTCTCCTCTCACTTATTGGCTCCTCTGCCTCTGCTTTTTATGACCTTTCCTGCCATGTGGCCAACAATGGCTGCCCAGGCCCTGAGTCAACACGACTCTTCATGACTTTTCACCTCCAGCACATACTACCAAATTGCAGCTTCAGTCCTCTCTGTCTCAGTTCGAATTCTCCCGAGAGAAGCCAGATTAGCCAGCTCATTCATTGGTTTGAGCCAAGGCATACTGATAGACTGCCCTGGGGCCCATGTCCACCAGTCCAATCAGCTGTTGCAATGAGGGAGGGGCTATGAGATCAGAGTCTCCTGCTTAGCTGTGGGGAGGTCTGTGTCTAGTCCATGAGCCCATCTCCACTGTCTCCCTGCTTACACGAACTCTCCTACACTTCCACAGAAGTGGAAGGTGACTTACCTACGCTTTCCACAGAACCAGCATTCCCCCATCACCTATTTTCTGCTTCTCAACTTTTATCCTGGTTGTGTTGCAATGAAACAAGACAATAACTACATTGAAGGGGGGTTTTCTACTCTGAAACTCTCAAACACATGTACTGCAAAGGTGTAAGTCATTTAAAACAACACATCTGTTAATTTTTTCTATGATTACTATTTCTAACATGTTATTATGAATGCTTTTAGACTTTAAGAGAATCTTATAACAAATTCCACTATAAATTCACTCATTAATGAAATCACCTAGAGGTATAGAGTGAGAAGAGAAGAGACCAAGCAGAGGCCTGGGGAGCTCCCAGCTTGAAAGGGGAGTGCAAGAAAAGAAGCCAATGAAGGAGAGACTGAGGAGAGGCCAGAGATGTAGAAGGAACACAAGAAAAGTCATGGCATCTCAGAAACCAGAAAAGAAAAAGGTTTGAGAAGAAGACATTGTGAACATCATCCCCTTCTGCAAAAAGGGCTCACAGGATATTAACTGGAAACTAGCCATTGGATTTGACGCCAAGAGAGTCACAGGTGCCACTGGTGGACACCATTTCAGGTAGCAGTGAGCACAGAGGCCAGATTGCAGCAGGACGGGGCATGAGTGGAAGGTGAAGGTGGCCCAGAGTGTGGACAAGGTTCAGGAAGCCTGGTATGAAGGAGAGGGAATAAAAGATGCTGGCAAGGATGTGGAGAAAGGAGAACCCTCACACTGTTGGTGAGAATGTAAATTAATATAACCATTATGGAAAACAGTATGTCAGTTCCTCAAAAAACTAGAAATAGAACTACCATTTGATCCAGAAATTCCATTACTAATTGTATATCCACAAGAAAGAAAATCAATATATCAAAAAGATGTCTGCACTACCATGTTTGCTGCAGCACTAATCACAATAGCCAAGATTTGGAATCAACCTAAGCATCTATCAGTGAAAGAATGAATAAAGAAAATGTGGTCCATATACACAATGGAATATTATTTAGCCATAAAAAGAATGAAATCCTATCACTTGTAGCAACATGGATGGAACTAGAGGTCTCATTATGTTAAGTGAAATAAGCCAAGCACAGAAAGACAAATATCACATGTTCTTACTCATATGTGGGAACTAAGAAAATGGATCTTAAGAAGATAGAGAGTATATTGGTGGTTATCAGAGGCTGGGAAAGGGAAGTGGGAGGGGGTAGATGAAGAGAGGTTGATTAATGTGTACAAATATACAGATAGAAGAAACACGGCCTAGTGTTTATGAGATCAGTAGGGTGACTATAGTTGACATTAATCTATTGTACCTTTTAATATAGCTAGAAGAAAGTAATCCAAATGTTCTTAGCATAAAGAAAAGATAAATATTTAAGGTGATGGCTATTCCAATTACCTTGATATGATTCTATCAATGTATCAAATTATCTTATATACCCTCAAAATATGTACATCTATTATGTATCAATAAAAAAGAAAATAAAGGGGGATTATGAACCATTAAAAATCTTCCCAGAGTTTAGATTGCTCAAAACTGATTATTCATATGTTTAAAACACATATCCAATCTGAGTCTGCTTTGCCTTTTTGCTTTGCTCACTGGGTCTGCACTCACCCACATCCTCTTCTTCACCGATGTTCTTTCCATGGGAAAAACATTCATCTTCATCAGAAAGAGCCTCCTCTTTAATCTGGTACAAATTGGTCATGAACAGATAGTAGTTAACTAATTAAAATTACTACTAAGACCTTCAAAAACCTGCAGAAATCAAAAAAGTATAGGTGCAAAATACAGAGCCAAGAAAAAAAAAGGGAGGAGGAGGAGGAGAAGAATGTCAAAATTTTCAGTCTTAGAAATATTACAAGATTCTTTTTGGTAGTTGGGTGATGGTGGAGGATGAGAGAGTTAGCAGACAAAATCCATGCTTAAGTTTTACATTCTGCCTCTTTTCACAAGCACTAAGTAGAGATGGAGTTGACAAGGCAAAGAAAGAATTGAAATGTAAGAAAATATTAACAGATTGGCTACCTAGCTACACAGTGCAGAGAGGTAGTAAAGAAAGATCATTTTCCCCTGGAGGAGGCACATGAAAGTGCAAACGTTTGCAATCTTCTTTCTTGGGGAAAAACTGCCAGTTTTCTTGGGGAAAAAATATAATTTGATTCTAATCCATTGTATAAAAATGAGGCTTTGTTATTTGCAATTGAGTACAAAACCTTGAACAAGAACACTGAACAATGTTAAGGCAAGTTTGGCAGATGCTCAAAGCACCAGGAGATACCTCTCTACCTAAGGTGCATCAGTTTCAAAGGCAGCCAATTATTTGTGAAGAACTTGCAGTCTTATGTTATAGAAATAATTTATCAAAATGACAAGCTATGCTGATTCTATTTCTCATGATAATGTCAGAGCTTAATCTCTAAATTAAAAAAAAAATGAACCCTCTGGATTCAATGGTAAAACCTTCAGGAATGTGAGGGGGTAGATTACCAGGAGATATTTCACCCTTAGGCTGAGGGGGGCTTGGGTAGCTGAATTCTCCTACCCATTACTCAATTCTGCGATTTCATTGTCATTTCTGAATTCATTGTTTGTTAAGATTGAAGTGGGGATGAACAGGAAACGGGTAAAATAAAGTTAAAGGGCTCTGGATGAAAGGGATGATTTTTAAAAGGTGGCTTCAAAATGCACATGTATCACAGTGAGTACTGTGTGCTCTCCCAGGCCCTCCATGAGGGACAGATGCAGGTGGGACTCTCTAGGAAAATCAGGTCAGGAGTGGGGACTAGCCTTGCCCTCCAACTTGTGAGTGTGCTGCTTTTAGAAGTGACTTCTGGTTACCACTTTCCGTTCTCTGCCTTCAGCCAGCACCTTCTTTTCAGCCTCCAGCTGGTCTAGGATGGTTTTCTGCAGCAGTGGGGCGTTTGCTCCTCTAACCACAGCCACCAGGTCTCCTCCCTAGAATACATTACAAATCGCATGAAATACCCTTCACAGATATTAATCCCTTTCAAGAGACAGCAAGAGTGTTTAGGAATGTGCCCAAGGTCAAGGTCCATCGACCCCAGGCCCACAACCTCCATCATCCACTTCCAGTGTGTGTGTGGAGGGGTGCTCACCTCTGCTGCCCTCCCTTGGCAGGACGCCCTCAGGTCTGCTCCTGTTTCTACAATGATTTCTTTTTCTGATCTCTACTTTCTACTCCATGCTCCTCCTTGCAAAGCAACCCACAGTTAGTTAAGGGAGGGGCAGTGCACAATAAGTTGTGAGTAACTACGTGTGGCTTATGCATGGCTCATTCCCTCAAAAAACACTTATTGAGCGCTTATGATGCCAAGCACCAAGGCAGAGGCAAAGAGTATAAACACGGCAGAGGATAGAAATCTTGAAACTCTGTGCTCTGAGAGTGAAACCTCAGTCTAGAGTGTTCATGAGCCAAGAAGGAGCACATGCATTTGAATGACTCACATTCTTTCCCTGTGTACAGGAAAGTTAGCCCAGCCAACTGTGACCACCAGGAAGCTGTGTCATCTGCCTCCTGGGGAGCAGGGGCCTGCTTCACCATATATGTAACCAACATAATAAAAATGGTCTAGGGGAAGCATCAGAGAAAACAGCATCACTTGCTTGGATCAGTGAGGCCTCTTGGTGGCTCCTGGGGAGAATTAATGCCAGTGAGATGCATCTATTTGAACTCTAATGATTTGCAGCCATCAAACAGTTCTGATTCTGAAAATGTACTTACTGCATAAAATAGAAAGGTTGGCTCACACCTCCCTCTGTATTTTTCAAGGACATCAAGACAATCTGCTTCTGCCTAAAGAAAACAAGCTGTCAGCAGGTACCCAGGCACAGCGGGTGCACGGCCCTATCAGTGGGAGATCCGCACAGGGAGCCCAGGTGAAGCCCTGACTTGCTCTCATGCTTCTCCTTCTAAGCAGAGATGTCTTGCCTACACATTGGGACAAATTGTGGACAGTGCACTATCGTGAAGAATCAAACAAGGAGAAAGCAAGAGTTTCTACTGCTCCCCACCCAGCTACTCCACCAGTCCAAGGGAGCTCCTCCGTCTGAGGTCCTTCTGCAGCCACCACTGACAACAGCTGGGTGCAGGTCCTCAGATGTTGCCTTCATTGTCTAATAAACTCAATGTGCATGGACATAACAGATCTCCTACACTCTCTACAGAAGCATCAAACTGACTCCCAAGGGAACTACAAAGTCCTTGAAATCCAACCTCCTGAGAGATTAGTGTAAGGTGTATTTTCCCCTCTCTTCACTGTCTGTGAACCTCAAACCCATGCAGTGTACCAACAGTGTCTCTTGCAAACTTCTCTGGAATTTATCCCCATTTCCATACATTAATCCAAGCAAATGTTGGCTAAAAGTTTCCCTTTATGGAGCAGAGGATGGAAACTTTGAAACCCTGTGCTCTGAAAGTGCCATTTCAGTCAACAGTGTTCCCAAGCCAACAAGGAGAATATGCGTTTGAGTGACGTGTATTTCTGCCCTTCATACAGCATCAAGAAACTTCCCAAGACAAGACTGATGTAGGGGTGAGGGGTAGAGACCTCCATATCTAGAGAAACTATAAAGTATCATGGCAGAGATAAACAAAAAAATCCACAACTGATGCCTTTTCAATGGTTTGAAAAAGGCCTTTCACACTTCCTGTTCCTTGCTGTTTTAAAATTTAAAATAATTTTTACAACGTTGTATGAATTCTCGCTGAGAGAATCTTACTAATGCAAAATGCAGAAGGTCCAGGCCGACCTCGATCCTCATCTTCTGGAAGAGGCTCACCACAGCTTTGCAGGGGCCACACCAGCCTTGATAGACGTCGACAACTGCATGGAACCGAGAAGCAGGAGCGTTCAGCGGGCACCAGCGCCCACCCCGTCAGGCAAAATTTATACCTGCTTATTCTAACCCCTTCAAATGGACATCTGTTTGCAGAGGTATTTAATGGTTTAAAGGGATTCATTACCCCATCAGATTAGAGCGAGCATGGAAACGCAGCTATCCCTCATTCTTACGAACTGAGTATTCTGAATTCTAAACATAATGAATTAAATACAGCAGAAAACCATTTTCTTAACACGGCTCCTTTACCTTAAGGGTTTTTCAGGGTCAGGCCTGGCACAGAGTGGTCCTCAATGGCCACTGGAATTGGACTGAAACTATTCTAAAAGGAAGAGGTCACTGTCATGACCTAGCAGCATACAACTGACTCTTACCTACTTGGATAATAAATACAGCTTTCACCTTTTCCCCTAATGAATTAAAAGCCACTTGCTTTGGGTGAAGCAGAGTTTTATTTACTTTATAAAATCAACATGTTTCTCCTGGAAAGTGAAACTGACAGCTAAATGGGAACTTGAATACCTTTTTTTTCCCTCTTTGGTTCCAATCTATAGCGGATGTCAGGGCTGGGTGTGAGGGAACCCTTTCATCTAATCGTAGTGAACCGTGAGGCCTGGAGGGAAGCCAAGCAAGCCAAGCCCGCCCCTGTGCACCAGCTGCACGCAGGGTCTTCCCAGCCCAATCATGAGGCAGCAGCAAGGGCTGGCTTGGGACATACTGGTGGCCACAGTTTGGAGGAGAGATGTCCGCCAAAAGACCTCAACACTCCTAGAGTTCGGACCTAATCCACACAGGTGGGCATTCTGCCCCACAGCTAGAGCAGTGCAGTCATGGGGAGATAGCACAGAAATTATTTATAATTTATTAGGCCTGCCAATTTTAATAGCATGCAGTTTGTAATTTTACTCTGTGCAGATTCACATTTCAAAATGTTCACACCAAGTGAAACTCCTAGTATAACACAGTATAAATTGCCATTATTAAAATTAGCACAGAACTGGTGCACTGTATTAACACTTTTCTGTACTACCCAGAGAAGGAAGGCTTCCCGGTGGAGGGACGACTTGCACTGGGCACTGTGGAAGAGCCGGGCTCGGATGGGCAGGGAGGGAAGCCGTGGGGCGAAGCATGGGCAGCTAGGCACAGGTGGGCAGCCTGCATGACCAGACCTGCCTGGGGCTTGCAGTGGGAAGCGGTGGCGGGGTCACTGGAGGAGTCTGGAATTGGGTTTGAGGACCTCCACCCTGATTCACTAGGCAATGAGAATCCACAGGAAGTTCAAGAGAGGAGAGGGAGGGCCGGGCGCGGTGGCTCACGCCTGTAATCCTAGCACTCTGGGAGGCCGAGGCGGGTGGATAGCTCAAGGTCAGGAGTTCGAAACCAGCCTGACCAAGAGCGAGACCCCGTCTCTAAAAAAAAAAAAAAAGAGAGGAGAGGGAGCTAATATTTCTTGAGGTGAAAGAGGGCATTTGCACTTTACTTACTCCTCAAAAAGCTCAGGGAGAAGAATATCATTATTCTACAGTAGAGATGAGGAAGCTAAAGTGCAAAGAGGTGAAGTAACTGATGTAAGGTGAAAAAATAAATTCTCAAGCAAAATGGTTTTGTCCATTTATGCTGTTATAACAAGATATCACAGACTGGGTAGTTTATACAGAAGGAAAATGTATTTCTCACAGTTCTGGAGGCTGAGAAGTGCAAGATCAAGGTGCCGGCAGGTTTGGTTGTCTGGTGAGGGCTGCATCCTCCAGAGGAGGATACTGTGTCCTCACGTGAGGGAAGGAGAAGGGCAAGAGGGATGAACTCCCTCCATCAAGCCCTTTTATAAGGGCTCCTAATACCCTTTAGGAGGGAAAGAGCCCTCATAACCTATTCACCTCTTAAAGGCTCCACCTCTTAACACTATCACATTGGCCTTTAAGTTTCAACAACTGAATTTTGGAGGGGCCACGTTTAAACCATAGCACAATAGAATGGGTTATCTGATGCCATAGCCCTGTCAGACTCTTGCAACTGCTCCAGGGAAGACGCAAGATGCACAGATTCGGGAGTGTTGGTTGGTTCGGCCAAGTAGCATAATTTTGCAGAGTGAGAACCAAGCTGTGTAGGGAGGATTGGGGAAGCCAGATACAGGGGTGGCAGTGTGGGCGGGGAGGAAAGAATGAGGAATCCATGAGGCCTTGAAAAGGAAGCAGAAACACTGGCGAGGAAAATCCCGTAAGTGTGAAAAAGACTTCACCTTTGAGCCTGGTAGAGAAAATGAACTGGGTGGGGCTGAGGAGAGATTGCTGCAGGGAGGAAGGAAAGCAAACTCAATTCTAGACAGGCTGGGTACCAACCAGGACCAGTACCAACCACAAAACCTAAGACAAGTGATCATAAAGGCAATGAGACCCCCAAGAGGACAGAAGGGGCAGGAGAGAGGGATTCGGGCCCCCTCAGCATCTATAGAGCATAAGGCTCTGGGCTTCTCTGAGGACAAGAGTTTCACAATTAACAGATTTTTGGATTTCAACACATGAGAGTCATGTGGGTGGAGGCCAAGAAAGGCATTTAGGTCAAGCCAGGATAAGTTCCTGAAGACTTAGAAGGCCCTGTATACAGGCCCACTGAGAAGGGCAGGTTCCAATGCCAAAAGAAAAACGTTAGGGCTTAGCTTAAAATCTCTGTGCAGTTTTGTATTGGTAGTTCACCCATCATTTCTACCAGCTCCTCGCCGCCTCCTGTGCTCCCTCCCTGTGAGGACTGGTAGGGACAAGGGCACACCTCACAAGGTTATGGAGGGAGTAGGGGGGACTGGGGAGGAAGTTCTTGAACAGTTTGACTCTCAAAGAGAGGAAGCTAAGCAGAGAAGATGCCTGGAAGGAATGGTAGGGACAATGGTGTGTGTGTGTGTGTGTGTGTGTGTGTTTATACACACACATACTCTTCCCTCTCTCTAGAACCAGCAGAAATTTGCTTCCAAAGTCAAATGCCGTCTTGGAACTCTTGCTTTCTTCTGCCTCATTTTCATCTTCCTTCAAACATGCAAAAGTCTATTCAGGTTTACACACACACACACACACACACACTAATATGTACGTGCTCTATGGGAATATTTATTCCTCTAGACTGCCTGATGAGAAGGAGCAGAGAGGAACCCCTGCTGTCTTCAGTCAACAAAGGCCCTTGACCCACCTAGAGTAGGCTTGGCAGAGGGGCAATGCTCAGTGGGTATTAGCCACTATCACATACGGTGATTAGCAGGGTGGCTGGCACACAACAAATTCTCAAAAAATTATGGAATGGTGGTTTTATCACTGTTGAAGAAACAGAAGTAATGGTTTGTTTCACCTTGGAACCATTCTAATGCCCAGACAAAACACATGGACAAAATAGTTAAACTTGGCACCATCAAAAGGCTTTATAATCCCTCAAATAGTAGAGTGTGGGAATACTCACACCCACACAACTGGATCAGTGTATATTCAGCACCCACTTGGCCCCAGGCTGGGAAAATCTACTACAGATTTGAGATGAGAAAGCCAACGCCATGTGTTTAGAGTCTAGGGGGAAAACCACAATGGACTTTGCCACAGGGGCCACACCAAGCTGGGGCTATAATGAGGGAGTTGAGACATTATCACTCCAAGTGCCCCAGGGGTTGCCAGGAAGAAGTGACCATATAGAGGCTCAGGAAAGATCCCATACAGGAAGGCTACTTTTGAGGTGGGCCTGGGAATGAGAAAGATTTCTACAGGTGGTGATGGAGCCATGGTATTCCAGGTAATAAGAATGACGTAAAGTGAAGAAGTGGAAAAACTTGTGGCACGTTCAGGAAACATGTTAGAGCTCACTCGAAGGTCATGTACTGTACTTGGATGAAAGTTAAAAAAAAGAAAGAATAGAGCTCAAGACACACCTCAGGAAACAGTAGGTGAAGGGGCTGGAAAGACAGATTGTGTCATGGGGAATGCTGAAGTCATGGTGGGGTGGAAAGGGGAGGGATAAGAGCAGATACAAGCAGACTGAGCAGGCATATCTGTAGAGAGAAGAATTGAGCCCAGAGAGATCTAGAATGAACAAGAAGGAGAAAGGAATAGTGGGGGAGAAGGGGTGGTAGGAAGCCTCTAAGGTGGATCCAATGATCCCGCCTCCTGGTACTCACGCCCTTCTGTAATTCCCTGCCCTTGAGTATGGCCAGGACCCAGTGACAGCTTCTAATGAATAGAATATAGCAAAAGCAATGGATGTCACTTTCGAGATTAGGTTAACAAAAGGCTATGACTTCCATCTTATGCTCCTCTCAAAGCCCTGCTCTGGGGGAAGCAAGTTACTAAGTTGAGTAGCCTCATAGAGAAATTGAGGGCAAGAACTCGATGTCTCTGGCCAACAGCCAGTGAGGACTTGAGTCCACATGAGCGAACTTGGAAGTGGGTCTCCTAAGGTTTGCCAACAGCCATGTAAATGAGCTTGGAAGCAAATCTGCTCTTGGTTGAGCCTTGAGATCCCCCATCTGACACATAAACTGCATCTTGGTGAGAGATCCTGAGCCAGAGGCACCCAACTAAGCTGCACCTGGATTTCTGACCCAAAGAAACTGGGATAATAAGTGATTGATGTTTTAAACCACTAAGTTTTGGGATAAATTGCTATGCAACAACAGATAACTGATACAAGGAGGATAGGTATGAGGAGGCCCATGGACAGTGGCTGTGCTGTTTCCTAAAGACCACTGTCCCAGGATCCAAGCCCCTGTGATGCCTGGTTCTCCTTCCATTCTTTGAGTTCCAAGAGATCCCCATATTTCTTCCAATACATTATTCTCCTTTTGTGCCTCAGGTAATTAGAAGAGGTTCTGTTACTCAATACTGAACAACCCTGAGTGTGGTATTCAGCTCCAAAACAATACTGATTTGTTTCCTGAACTGAATTTACTAAAGTTCAAGCCAGATATATATATATATATATATATATATAGAGAGAGAGAGAGAGAGATATCTATATATAGATATATATACACACACATACACACACACAGACACAAAGAAATCACCTGTTGTTCATGAGGCTCAAGGTAAGAGGAAAATAGTGCTCACTGCAGCCCTTCTCTCCATGGTTCAGCACATCATTTAACAACTTTGCAAAGAATGGATCTAAAAAGTTATTTTATTTTAAATTACCAGTTAGTCCTTTATTACTGAGCATTTCCTCCCAAAGCTCCTGGGTGCTGATGTTGACCTAAAGCCAAAGAGGATCAAAGGCTGAATTACTGAGGGCACAGATGGGGAAAAATTTAATGTATTTGCTCTAGATTTCTCCCCCTTTCTCTGAAATATTTACAAATATACTTCAAGTTGTCCTCTTTCCCCAATCTTCTTTCCTCTTTCCCTGTCTTCCTGCTTCCCTCACCAGGAAAAACCACTATCCTAAGAATGATGTGTACTCTTCTCAGGCATTTAAAAAATAATTTTACATGTAATTTGTCTAAAAACAGTATATAAAATTGTTTTGTATCCTTAAAATGTACATAAATAGTATCATACTACAGGTTTCCCTTTGCAATTTGTGTTTTCATTTGATATCACAAAAGTTGAGTTGAATTTATTGCCATTCATTGGCATTTTTCCCCTTATCTACAAAGAGTTCTGGTTTCATTAGATACAGATATGAAATACAAGGAGAAATACATATTAGAGCTCTCCATTAATATAATACATTTTTGCATAATGTTTTTACTTTGAAGTAATTTCAAACTTACAGAAAATATGTGAGTATAGTATAGAGAACATTTTAGGGTTTTTTTTCCTTTTCTAGTTATTTGAAAGTAAATTACCAACCTGACATCTCATCACCCCTGAATACACTAGTCTACATAACCACAATACAATCATCAAAATCAGAGGGAAAAAACACTGCTATATTACCATTTAATCCTTAGACACCATTCAAGTTTTACCCATTGGCCCAACAATGACCTGAAGAGCAAAGGAGCAAATCAGAGTCATGTGCTAGATTTACGTCAAGTCTCTTTAGTGAATGTCCAGAATAGTTCTTCAGTCTTTCTTTTATATTTATAACCTTGACACTTTTGAAAACTACATGTCAGGCATTTCGTAGAATGTCCCTCAGTCCCTCAGTTGGGGTGTGTCTGATGTTTCCTCCTGATTAGATTCAGATTGTGCATCTTTGGATTGGTGAAACTGGTTGGATTAGTTGGAATGTTACATCTAGCAGGTGATACGCAATGTCCATCTGCCCATTCACTGCCCATATTATCCTGATGTCCACTTTGATCACTGGATTCAGGTAGTCTGTCAGGCTCCTCCACTTTTCCTTTGTAATTAATAAGCTTTTGTGGGAAGCTACTTTGAAACTATGTAAATTAAAAGACTATGAAAAAAATCACTCGTTCTTAATATAAGTATGCTAAGGTCTGTGTCCCTTTAAAAAGATAAGATACATTATCTGCACTAAGGGCGGGAAACACATAACATCTGCAAATCCTCTATTAAAGGTCCCTCTTTTTAGGGAAGTATACTCCTCTCTTTTTTGTTTCTATGAAAAGAAGAAGAAGGAAGAATGTGGAAGGAGGGAGGATGAGGAGAAGGAGAAAAAGAAAAAAGAAAAAAACCAAGAAAAGTCCTGGTGCCTTAATTGAGGTAAGAGAGTTGGACTGATGTCATCCTGGACCCACAACGACAGTGCTGAGGAAAGGTGATAGAAGAGTTCAGAAGAGCCTCCATCCCTACAGCTGAGGCTCAGCTGTAAGGCACAGGCAACTCTTTGGCCCACCCCTGTCATGGAGTGAGCCACACCAGCTCTGAGGCCAGAACTCTCTGGATAGTTGAAGAATCTCACCCCTAAGAGCAGGGCCAGAGCAGAACAGTATGGGAAATATCTAGACTTTACTAAGCCTTACATTTGGCAGGGAATGAATGAAAAATGTGTGGCATCTTTTGAGCTGACTGTCTCTTAATATCCCAGTTTCTGTCTGTCTCAATCACAAAAGGAACCCCAAATAACCTTGCTGAGAGAGAGGAGAAGGTTCCTGGGTTGGAGATCCTAGGCATTGCTGACTATCTTATAGAGAGGTGACACACAGATGCCTCAGTGTGAGTGGAGAGGGGAGGCCACTACCCCTCTGCCCTCAGCAAAAGGGAACACTTACTATACTGTGAGTACTGCATTGTACTCAGAGAGCTGAGGAACACACATGAAAAAAAAAAATAAGTGGTAGGGCCAGGTGCTTAGAATTTACTACACACACACACAATATTCACATATGAAATGTTTCCTCACTCTAGAGTCCTAAAATATGAAGGCTGGAAGGCTCTTAGGGATTATTCACACAATATCCTCATTCCACAGGTAGGCAAGCTGTAGCTCAGAGAGGTTATGTGATGTATTCAAAGTCACAGAGTTGGCTAAGAGAAGAAGGAAGAACTACCTCAGGTCTTCTCACTTCCAGGCCAAAGCCCTCGCTCACCCCACCCTCCCACACCCAGCATGGGCTGCCCTTGAACTAATCCTGCTTTCGCCTTTTCCTCCTTTTTAAATCACTGGCTTTAAAAATTCCCTTGCAAATTGCTGGTTCCACTGAGGACTATGAGAGTGAAATCAGATGTCTCAAAACCTCTAAAACTCTACTCTCCAGGTGTGTGTAGCTTGAGCAGCTATCCTACTGGGTCCAGTAGACTATGAAACATTTTAGAGTTTGTTTTGAAATGTTCCTGTATTACCGATCACCCAGAGGATCTCCTTATGATAAAGCACTCCCTCCCAATTCCAGGGCCCATGCCTGCATGTTTTTACCATCCCTTTTGAACCAACCACTACTTCTTGTCCAGGACCAAGAAGAAAAGAAGAGCAGGTGCTAGCTTTATGGATTCACTTGTCCCAGGTGCAGGTGAAGAATGGCATTCTATATAACGAATGTGCAGCACATAAGACATTTGTTAACAAGTGTTTGAAGAGAACAGTGGTGGGAAAACTGGGTCTCCGCAGAGCACACAGTTACAGACGCATCCCCAAACTCAAAAGAACTCATATTATGGTCTCTGAGCAAACTGCAACTGTTTCAATAAAAAAAATGTACCAGTCACATAAAATTATGTTGGTTCTTATTTTATAGGTTTTGTAGTTTTCTTTATTGAAGGTTTGGGTTTTATGGTATAAGTATTATACCATAAAAGTATTAAAGTTCTTTAAGTATTAAAGTACTAAAGTTCTTTAAGTATTAAAGAACTTCGCATTTTTGTGTGTTTATATTTCAGAGCACAAAAAAAATTTGTCATCACTGGGGATCTGAGATAAGTTTTTTCCCTTTAAGACAGAAGGGAACAACATTCAAATTTAAGAACACTGTCACATACTGTTAGCAAACACAAGGTCACTTTTATACTGCGCCCCCCCACACACCCCACCCTCCTCGCCCCCAACCCCAACCAAGTGCTGGACGCTAGCGCCCCTTGAGGCTTACCTGCAGGGCAATTTCCTTCTTCTTGCTGCCCATGGCTCTGCAAGGAAGACGAAGCCCCGTCACCGCGGGCTTGGGCCGTCCCCAGCAGCCTCGTGACCACCCGCCGCGCGGATCAGCAAGCCCAGAGCCTCCTTCAGAGCGATCTCCTACCCCCGTCCCCGTTCCTTTCTAAAGTGCCTCTAAGTGGCAGCAAATCAACGCACTGATACAAAATGAACACCGCACTGGGGGAGCGGAGCCTTTCTAGGATCTGCGAAGCCCCTTCCCCGCCCGGGGCCGGCCAGGGGGCGCGCGCACAGGCCCGAGCGAGCGCGCGGCGCGGAGCAGCCTGCCCGGCGTCCGGGACAAAAGAGGACGCGGGACTGTTACCCCTACTGTTCCACGTGGTACTGGGAAATCGAGCCACCACGAACGATCTCCAGCCAGGTAGGTACACGGCCTTCGACGCGCCGGAGTCACCGACCGAGTTTGAGGCGGCCCGGCCACGGTCGTCATGGCAACCCAGCACCCCGCCAGGCCTGCCCGGAAAGGCTGCTGACCCGTAAGCCACGCCCGCCCCGGGCCCGACCCAGTCTCTTAGCCGGGACTCTGGACCCGGCGACAGGCAGGAGGGAGTCCCGCCCCTTGCCGGCCTGATCGGACTGTGGAGACGTTCTCATTGGCTCGAGAGCTTGTCATTGTCTGGAGGCTTTGAACCCACCAGGCGAAGACCCCATGCATCTGCGCGTTATACAGTTGCATCCCTGAATCCCTGCATCGCTCCTGCCGGGTCTGCCAGGGCTGGTGTGCAGTTTTTTTACCTTTACATACCCGCATAATGCGTGCCAAGGCAGGGTGCCTCCAGGGTTTAAGGGGTCTGCAAAAGTTCTCTATAAGCCGAGCAGTGGCTCCCGTCTGTAAATCCTGGCACTCTGGGAGGCTGAGGCGGGGGTAGTGGGGGCGAGGGAGGGGATCGCTTGAGCTCAGGAGTTGGAGACCAGTCTGAGCAAGAGTGAAATCCAGTCTCTGCCGAAAAAAAAAAAAAAAAAAGAAATTGAAAAATTATCCAGGCTTGGTGGTGTGCGCCTGTAGTCCCAGCTACTTGGGAGACTGAGGCAAGAGGATCCTTTGAGCCTAAGAGTTTGAGGTTGCTGTGAGCTATGATGACGCCACTGCACTCTACCCTGGGCAACAAAGCGCGACCCTGTCTCCAAAAAAAAAAAAAAAAAAAAAAGTTCAAAATTAGGTATGAAAGTCAAGTGGAACACATACGAAGTAGCTACAAACATGGTAGATATTAATCCAACTATATCAATAATCACTTTATATGAATAGTCTCATTACACCAATTGAAAGAGATCATCAAAGTGGATTTTTTTAAAAAAACAAGGGCCAATTGTGTGTTGTCTAAAAGAAACAGAGAAGTTAAAGGTAAAGAGTTGGAGAAAGCTATGCCATGCTGACACTAATCAAAAGAAAGCTGAAGTACCTTTGCTAATTTCAGGAAAAGCAGACTTCAGAACAAGGATACTTATCAGGGATAAACAAGGGCATTACATAAAGTTAAAGGAGTCAGTTCTCTGGGAAGACAACAATACTTCATGCACTTAACCACAGAGCACCATAATACATGAGGCAAAAAAATCATAGAACTGCAAGGAAAAATAGGTAAACCCAGTATTATATTAATAATTGAATATTTATTTATTTATGAAGGGGTAGGGGTTGTGAGGAGAGGTGTTCAGTTGCCTTATTGGTTTTTGTTGAGACAGAGTCTCACTCTGCCGCCCTGGGTAAAGTACAGTGGCTTTATTGTAGCTCACTGCAACCTCCAACACCTGGGCTCTAAGCGATCCTTCTGCTTCAGCCTCCCAGGTAGCTGGAACTACAGGCCTGCCCTGCAATGCCCAGCTGAGTATTTTTCCTTTTTCTCTTTCTTTCTTTCTTTTTATAGAGACAGGGGGTCTCACTCTTGCTCAGGCTGGTCTCGAACTCCTGACCTCAAGCGATCCTCTCACCTCGGCCTCCCAGAGTGCTAGGATTACAGGCATGAGCCAACACGCCCAGCCAGTAATTGAATATTTTAACACCACTTTTTAAGTAATTAATAGATCAAGCAGGCAGAAAACGAGCAAGGGTATAGTTGAACTGAAAAACATCAATCAAATCGATCTAATTCACATTTATAGAATACTTCACTCGATAACAGCAAAATATAGATTCTTCTCAAGCTCACATGGACCATTCACCAAGTTAGACCATATTCAGGCCATAAAACATACCTCAACAAATTTAAAAGAATAGGAATCATACAAAGTATGTTCTCAGACCACAATGGAATTTAGCTAGAAATCAGTAACAGCTGATGAAAGAAATCTAGAAGATTTAAATAAATGGAGACATATTCCATGTTCATGGATAGGAACAATCAATATTGTTAAGATAGCAATTCTTCCCAAAATGATCTATAGATTAAACACAATTCCACTCAAAATCTCAGCAAGCAATCTATTTTGTGGATATCAACAAATAGATTTCTGGAGTTTAAATGAAAAGGTAAGAGACCCAGAATAGTCAGCACAATGCTATAGAAGAAAAAACAAAGTCAGAGAACTGACACTACCCAAATTTAAGACTTACTATAAAGCTACAATAATCAAAACAGCATGATATTAGTGAAAGAATAGATACATAGATCAATGAAAAAGAATAGAAAGCCCAGAAATAAATCTATAAAGTGTTGTCCACTGATCTTTGACAAAGGGGCAAAGGAAAGTCAATGAAGAAAGGATGGTCTTTTCAACAAACGGTGCTGAAATAATTGTATGTGCATTTCAAAAAAAAAAAAAGCAAAGCAAAGAAAAAAAGAATCTAGATGCAGAACTTACAGCTTTTGCAAAAATTAACTCAAAATGTATTATAGTCCTAAATGTAAAATGCAAAACTATAAACTTCTAGAAAAAAACAGGAGAAAAATCAATCTTGGGTTTGATCTTGGGTTTAGTAATAACTTTTTAGGTATAAAACCAAAAGCATGATCCATGAAAGAAAAAAACTGATCAGTTGGACTTTGTTAAAATATAAAAACTGTGCTGAGCAAAAGACTGTTAAGAGAATGAAAGGACAAGCCATAGACTGGGAGAAAATGTTTGCAAAACATATATCTGATAAAGGACTTGTATCCAAAATATACAAAATCCAACAATGAGAAAGCATGTATCCCAATTTAAAAATGGGCAAAAGGTCTGAATAGACTCCTCATCAAAGAAGATATGCAGGTGGGAAATAGGGATATGAAAAAGATGCTTAACCTCATTTGTCATTAGGGAATTAGTAATTAAAACAATAATGACTATTTCTCCCCAGTGCATTAAAGAAGAAAACGAAGTCCGGACCAACACAGCACCAGTTCCTTGGAAAAGGAAATGAGGCGGAGAAACAGCAATGAATGTGGATCATGAGGTTAACTTCTTAGTGGAGGAAATTTATCATTTGGGTTCAAAAAATGCTGATGGAAAGTTAAGTGTGAAATGTGGGGTTCTCTTCTGAAATGACAAATGTGCCAACCTCTTTGAAGTGTTGGTAAGAACACTCAGAACTGCAAAACATGGAAGATTGTTAAGTACCCAGGAGAGCTAGTTTTGCAAGGTGTTCATGATGTTGTTGACATTATATTACTGCAAGATTAATGTGGTTCAAGTATCTTTATGTATTGCTACTTTTTGTTTGTGGTTATTGGAATATGAAGTCAAAGGACAACACAAGCACACTTAATGGATTTTTATAGCACTTTATAAACAAAAGGAGACTTGTATTTTAAAAGTCTGTCCTTTTCTATATCTTAAAAGAAAATGTATGCATTACACTGTAAAATAAACAGATTGTATTTTTTTCTTGGGAATCTGGTTGGAAAATGTAGGCAATGACACTTTCTTTTGGCAGGGATGGGGGAGTGTTTGTTTCATAAGTCATTCTTAGACAATTTCTACAGCTATTTGACATTCTGTGAAAACAAGAAGCAAACTGAAGACCAACTCCCATGAGAAATGTTATGTTTATATAATAAAGACATGTAACTGTCCTTAACAAAATAATAGTTCTATACATCTATTAATTAAAATGGCTAAAATTAAAAAACCTGACAGTTTCAAATGCTGGTGAACATACAGAGCAATAGGAACTTTCATTTATTGCTGGTGGGAATACAAGATGGTACAACCACTTTGGAAGATAGTTTGGCAGTTTCTTATAAAGCTAGACATAGCTTTCCATATGATTGAGCAATTGCGATCCTAGGTTGTCACCAAATTGATTTGAAAACTTATGTCTACACAAAAACCTGCATGTGAATGTCTATAGCATCTTTATTCATAATCACCAAAAAATTGGAAACAACCAAGATGTCGTTCAGTAGGTGAATGAATAATCAAACTGTGACATATTCATACAATGGGATATTGTTTAGCAATTTTTAAAATGGGCTATCAAGCCACAAAAAGACATGAAGGAACATTAAATGCATATTCCTGAGTGAAAGAAGTCAGTCTGAAAGGGCAACATATTGGATAGTTCCAATTATGTGATATTTTGGAAAAGGCAAAACTATACAGATAGTAAAAAGATCAGTGGTTGTCAGGGGAGCAGGGGAGCTGGGAGAAGGGTTATAGGTGAAGAACAGGAGATTTTTAGGGTGGTGAAACTATTCTGTATGATACTTTAATAATGGATACATGACATTATGCATTTGTCAAAACCTGTAGAACTTAACTGTACAAAAAGTGTGTACAAAAATAAGATGTGCACACATTTTAAAAAAATTATGTAGGAAGTTCGAGGATCCTAGGAAGAAAGGCAGACTGTGACAAGAGAATCTAATTGTTCTATAAATGTTTGAAACAGTCTAACTGAAGGTGGAAGGAGGAAAGATGCAGATCTAAGTATCTTTGGAGATGAGTGGAGTTGGTAAGACTAAAGGCAAAATGAACTCAACAAAAGCACTATACTATAGCTGATAAAGCTGGTTCCCCAGAGGTATAGGTTAACATTCTGATACTGCTGTCTGTGTATATTAGAATTGCACAATTTAGTAAATGGATGGTGGATGGTGGAAGCCAGTAAAAAATTAATAAATGGGGTAGAAGAGACACATGTCCTATGCATAAGAATTCCAAATTGCTCATGTAAATACTCTGCCCTAAAGAAGGGGAAGCTTTATTCGCCACTCCTTAAGTATGGACTGTGTATAGTGACTTCCTTCCAAAGAATACAGTATGGAAAAGGTCAGTGGGAGAGCACCTTTACAATGGAGAAACGTGACAAACACTACTCAGCTAGGTGGTCAACCTCAGTGATAAGTCAAGTTGATAGTATGAACCCTTGTTAGGATGTGATGAAAATAACACGTCACCTCTGTGTTCTTCCTCCTCCCAAACCATCACCCCAGCCCAATTATGAGAAGAATATCAGACAAATTGCATTATAAGGCCACCCTACAGTATACCTAACCAGCGCTCCTCAAAACTATCTTGGTCGCAAAAAAACAAGGAAAGTCTGAAAAATTGTCATAGCCAACAGAAACTTAAGGAGATATGATGACCAAATGTAATGTGGTAACCTAGATGAGACCCAGGAATAGATAAAGCACACTGGATAAAAACTAAGAAAATCTGAATCAACTATGGATTCTAGTTCATAATAATGTATCAGTATTGGTTCACTGATTGTAATAAATATCATATTAATGTAACATGTTAATACTAGGGGATCCTCCTGCCAGCACACTGAAATATAGACTTTCATTCTTTCCAAAAGGGTTAAATTTCTTGCCACATGGTCGCTATTACAAAATACATTCACATCTTTCTGAGGCTGAACCTCAGAAACAAATTTAGGGAAACCACATATCCTCAGTGTGCCTGGGACACCTCCACTTTACACTTGTTGTCCCATGTAATAATTAATAGAAATCCTTTTCGCTTTCAAAAGTCCACAGTTTGGACAATGTGGAACTTCATCAGTTTTTCTCTAAATGGATTACCTTGGATCACCTCTACTTTTTACATCTTGATTTAATAAAACTTCCATCTTTTACATGTTTTATGATATGGGTCAGTGATTTGATTGCTTTGTTCAAAAGTCAGATGTCTTTTTCAAAGACATCTGTTTTTAATTAGACCTGCCCTAAGGGAGGTACTTTTTTGCTTGTTTGTTTTGTTTTCTTTTAATGCAAAAACTTCTAACTTTAAGGGTTACTGAGATGTTTTGGAGTCTGATAGATTAAAAAACAAATTCTTTGTCCTGCATCTCACGATTATTGCCACAAGGTGGAGGTTTACTCAAAGGAAACCTTTCTGAGACTCAAATTGGACAGGAGGTACGTTTTCTTTTATCAAAACACTTCAGAACTGATGTGACTGTGTAAAACAAGAATGAACCTACTCGCTTTAAGAGCAAATCAGAAACCAAAGCAGGCTGTCTTTCCCAGGATAACTTCCAGTTTTTCATTGTAGATGATAAGAATGTAAACACACATCTTCATCTAGCATGACTCCTCTCTGCTTGCAGATATAATGTTTTCTTTTCTCCACAAGTAACAGCATGTCCCTCCTGTGACTTACTCTGAGGAAGGCAGCAGGGAGTAGTAGAAATGGGAGCTTTAGGGTCATACAGACTTAGGCTGGATACCTATGTAAGCTTGGGTAAATACTACAACTTCCTCAGTCTCGATTTCTTCTTTTTTTTTTTAAAGAAATGAGGGCTTGTTATGTTGCCCAGGCTGGACTTGAACTCCTGGGCTCAAGAGATTACTCCCACATTAGCCTCCTGAGTACCTGGGACTACAGATTCATGCCACCACACCCAGCTTGTTTCCTCATATTTAAATGGGGATATAATACCTACCTTTCAGAAATGTTGTAGAGAGAGAAAATGTCTTTCAAAGTTTCTTGACATTAAAGCCAGTATTATTATTGTTGTTGTGAAGGTATCATGCCCCCTTTCACGGGGTGGAATCGTGCTGGGTAGCAGTTGCCCAGTTAGGGATCACATGGCCACCCCCAGCCCTCACCCCTTGCATCCAGATGGAGCCTTCTGCTTAGTTTTCTTCACTCAGGGTGGAAGTGATGATGCTACTTCTAGGCACAAGTGGGTAAGTATCAGATGTGGAATCTCCACACTCTGCCTCCATCTATCAGCTTCATGTGACCAGAGTGACTATAATGGCCATAAATTTTATAATTTTGATGAAGTGTAATTAATCAAATTTTTATTCTCTGTTTATTGGTTTCTTTGTCCTATCTAAGAAATTTTTACCTACCCCAGGTCCTAAAGATATTCCCCTATTTTCTTCTAAGAATTATAAAAAAAGTTATAATTCTAGGAATTATTTAAAATTACAACAAAAAATTATTAAAAAGTTACCTTTACATTTAGGCCTATGATCCATTTCAAATTCATTTTTTATTTGAAATTTTTATTGAGATAATTGTAGATGCATGCGGTTGTAAGAAATAACACAGAAAACACTTTTGTACACTTTGCTCAATTTCTTCCA
>VBSM01000272.1:56545-82584 GCA_008086735.1 Cheirogaleus medius
ACTGCTTGTTGATGATAAATTTCCTCAATTTTTGACTATATGAAAATTTATTTTGCCTACATTATTGAAGGATATTGTCACTAGCTATAGTTCTTTTCTTTCTGCACTTTAGATAAATTATTCCATTGTTTGCTGGCTTCCACCATTTTTATTGATCTGTCAGTTTTAAAGTTATGTGTCTTTTTTTCCTTTATCTGCTTTTATCATTGTTTTCTTTGTCTTTTGTTTTTAGCAGTTTAACTACGATGTGCCTGCATATGGTTTTCTTTGTGCTTATCCTTTTTGGAGTTCACTAAACTCCCTAAATCTATGAATTTATGTCTTCCATCAGTTTTGGAATATTCTCTGCCATTATCTTTCTGAATATTGAGAGGTATTCTGTCCCATTACCTCTTTCCCCTCTCCTGGGATTCCAATGATAAGAATTTAGACATTTCAGTATATCCTACCTAACTTTTACGCTATTATCTCTTTTGTTTTTTCAATTTCTTTCTCTGTGCATTAGTATCTCTGTATTCTTTTGATTCATTTTCTAGTTTACCAAGCCTGTACTTATCTGTGTTCAAACTGTTATGAAACTTATCCAGTATTTATTTCAGTTATTATAATTTTAAGTTCTAGAATGCTCATTTTATTTTTATTTTTTGTATATTCCATTTACTGGGTGGGATTCTCTCTCTGTTCATCTATTTTATCTACTTTTTCCTCCATTTTATTCAATATATTAATCATAAGTGGAGATATTTTGAGTTTTTAAAGTATAACACACATGCAGTGAAATGTGTAAAGTGTGCTAATCATTAATGCACAGCTTGGTACATTTTTACATTTATATACATCTGTGTAACTATCACCCAGATCAAGATGTAAAACATTTCTGGCACTTCTTTCTCACTCAGTTATCACTCCCAAGACATAACTACTACTCTGACTTCTTTCACTATCAGTTAGATTTACTTTTTATTGGACTTCAAATATTTTGCCCTTTGTACTTGGCTTCTTTCCCTAAATATAATGTCTATGAGTTTCATTTGTGTTGTTAATGTATCAGTATTTCATTCTTATTTATTGTGGTGTAGTATTCCACTGTATGAATAAACCACAATTTATTTATTATCTGGTTGGTAAACATTTGGGTTGTCTCCAGTTTTTGGCTATTCTGAATAAAGCTGCTATAACGATTCTTATACATGTCTCTGGGTGGAAGTATTTACTCAGTTCTCTTAAATATAGACCTAGGAATAGAAATATTGAGTCAGAAGTTAAGTGACATTTAGCTTTATTAGATTCTAATAAACAATTTTTTCAAAGCTGATTGTGCCAGTTATCAATTAATTGTCTGTTAGCTCTAAATCTATCCTTAATTGTCTGCTCTGTGATAATGGAGGTGGACCCTGAAAACATTTCTCCTTTGCCGGCTGGCACAATGTTAAGCTTTGTCAGTAGAGAGCAATGGCAGCCAGTGCAGGAGAAAGGGGCTTCTTTTCTTGGTTCTGATGTGCCCCCTTGACAGGTGCTATAGTTTGGATGTTTGTTCCCCAAACCTCATGTTGAAATTTGATCCCTAATGTTGGAGGTGAGGCCTAAAAGGAGGTGTTTGGGTCATGGGAGTGGATTCCTCATGAATGGCTTGGTGCCACCCTGGAGGTAATGAGTGAGTTCTTGCACTATTAGTTCCTGGGAGAACTGGTTGTTAAAAAGAGGTTGGCACTTCCTTCCTACTCCTTGTTTCTTCTCTCACCATGTGATCTCTGCACATGCTAGCTCCCCTTCCCCTTACACCATAAGTAGAAGCAGCCTGAAGCCCTCACCCAAAACAGATGCTGGCATTATGCTTCTTATACAGCCTGTAGAACTGCGAGCCAAAGAAACCCCTTTTCTTTATAAATCACCCAGCCTCGGGTATTCCTTTCTATCAACACTAAACAGATTAAGATGGCAGGTTCCTGCAGCACACAGCTCCTGTGGCATGCAGCAGCCAGACACACAGCACATCTCCATTGGCAGCTTCCTCCAATACACCAAAGGTCCACTTCCAGTGCATCATTCCTGTGGAAAGTTTTCCAGCAACTTCCAAGGCATGGCACCTTTCTGTGGATGGCTTCCCTCAGCACCCAAGAGGAATGCTCTCCAGTGAATTTCATCTACATAGAACTTCAGTGAACTTCTTCACCATCCAGTGGGTCATGGCTGTACCATCTCCAACAAGGTGTGGATCTCACCCTGGTGGTTGAAAGCTAAGTTCCTTCCTTGGGTGCTCTTCCTTTGCCCTAAAGACTGCTCCTTATATCTGCTATAACTGTATTCTTTAGTTCTCTTTTCCTCTTAGTAGTAATCCTCTCTTACACTTAATAATTTTTATATTAAATTCTCCTATTGTATATTGGTTTTAAAATAAAAATAAGAAAAAGAAAAATAAGAAACAAAAAAAGAGAGAGAAAAATAAAAAAAATTAAAAAAATAATTTTTATATTAAATTCTACTTATCCAAATTACTGTGTGGTTATGTATCCTGAGTAAACCCTGACTGATACATGGATATAGCAATATTTACTTCTACCATCAATGTGTGGTAGAAGTAAGTTCTTCTACAATAAGTTATTTTAAAGTCCTTGTCTACCAACCACAACGTCTGGATGATCTGTGTGTCTTTTTTTATTGTCTGACTTTTTCTCTTGCTTATCAATTATATTTTCATGCATCTTCACAGGTTTGATTAATTTTTACTATATGCGTACATTGTTTAGAAAAGGCATGGCAACTCCAGATGATGCAATTTGCCACATAGAGTATTCCCTCTTCCCTCTGTTAGGCACATGGGGGTGAGGAATGATTACATCAAAACTGTGAAGGATTGAACTGGGTTGGAGCTGGGTTTTGAGTTTTGGAATCTATATGTCTCAAGTCTATCTCTGGTTTACCCGTATTCCTAGCATGTGGCTTTTGATGGAGACCCTTGCAGGTCTCTGTATCCTCAGCTGTGAAAGTCCGTGGAGATTCAGCTCTGCTCTTCAGAGGTTCCCAGTCTACCTGTCCAGACTTTGTCCCCACAGAGCTTCAAAATCTGACCAACGTCTTGAGGTGGGAGCTGGCTCTGTGTTTGAGGCAAGCCCTTCCTTCCTAAGAAGCTTTTGTTTTCTAAGTACTGGAGACTGTGGAAGACTTTCTTCTGCTTTTAGATGTATTTCTAGGCCTAGAACCCAGCAAATGTCATGTGGAAAAGATTGGTTGCATGTTTAAGGCCTCTGGTTCTAATTTTTCATTCTAGTACCATGTGGCCACTAAAAGCTTTGCTGGTTTCTCTTTCCTTCATCAGAGGTCCTACTTCTGGGCAAAGCTTGATCATTATCCAGGGCCCCAAATTGACAAATGTCCCAGGTCAGGGGTAGGAGACTGGGGGAACAACTGGAGAGCCTCATATCATTTTGTTGCAGTAGGGTGCCTGCCACAACTTACTAAAGCCTCCCTAGAAGAGGAAATTGCCTAGGCTTTTGAAACTCAAAATCTTTCTTTCTAAACTGTTGTTTTCTCTAGCATGTGTTTCAATATCTTAGAGTTGATTTTTCTTTCTTGACAAATTTCTGCTGTAATGTCACTATCCTGAGGCTCTGGATGTCAAAATATTGTTCAATTTTTTTCAAACTGTAGGTCACAATCCATTAGTGGGACATGAAATTGATTTAGTAGGTCTTGTTAGCATTTTAAAATAAAAAGAATAGGATAGATCAGAGTGAGTCACACATAGTAAAGATAAGTATTGTTTCATAAAACATGTGTGTGTGTGTTTGTGTGTGTATGTGTGTGTGTGTGTGTGTGTTCTGGTTTGCAATGTAAAACCTACTTCTTCCTATGGGTTGTAGTCTAAAATATTTAAAAGCCACTGGACTTTAGTTTAAGTGAAGGAAGAGCCAAATTATCAGAGAAATAAATATCAGAAACAAATGTATTTGTTGAGTATGGACAACTTTTTGGAGAAGTTTGGCTGAACATAGGAAGTAGGTTGATTGGAAGCTGCTTTTCTAGCCCCAGAGAGCAAGAAAGATCCCATTCGAAGGATGAACTGTAAGCATCAGAAAGGAAAACCTTGTGAGGCCTCGCTCCTAATAAGGGTGGAGGAAGTAGTGGGCGCAGAGGGGTATGTCTTGGTCTGTTTTCTGCTGCTATCACAGAATACCACAGACTGGGTAATTTATAAAGAAAAGAAATTTATTTGGCTCATGGTTCTGGAGGCTGGGAAGTCGAAAAGCATGGTGCCAACATCTGCTGTGGGTCAACCCATGGCAGAAAGGCAGAAGGCAGAAGCTAGTGGGAGACCAGAGAGAAAATTGGGCTGAACTCCTCCTTTTTATCACGAACCCATTCCTGTGATAACTAATCCGCTCCCGCAATAATGGCATTTATCTACTCGTGAGGATGGAGCCCTCATGACCTAGTCACTTCTTAAAAGCTCCACCTCCCATAACTAAATTTCAACATGACTTTGGAGGGGACATTCAAACTATAGCAGGGTAGCAGGGAGGGCTAAAGATGAGAAGTGACTGGACCTGGATTGGTAAAGGCCATGAAAACACTGAGAGCGGATTACGTAGTTCTTGATGCTATATCATCCGCAGCGCAAGGATAAAAAGGCCTTGTTCTTGGTGAGCGAGGCTCTTTCACTAGTCCATGGTTGGTGCTTCAGAGTCACCAAAAGATCTAACTCCAGGCACAGGCCTGAAGAAACTGTGATTGGACTGAGTGCTCATCATATATTCACCTTCTCCCTGCTTCCCCAACACCAAATACACAATTGACTTGCCCATCAAGTGACTTAACATAGAGAAAAGAGGACAGGCTTTGTGGTCAAAAGAGCCTGGCTCTCAGTACACCAAGTGTTTGAGATTAGGCTCATAGTCTCCTTATGTCTAAGATGGGTCAGCACAGGGTTGCTGAGAGGTGTGGAGAACCATCACTACGTCCGGTGTCTGGCACACCATGTGTGCTCAGGAATTCAGAGCTAATTTTACCTCTGGGGACTACACCAAGGCTTAGAGTTCTAGAGGAAGGTTGGGTCACAAATGAACTGGCTGACTTCTAGCCCCAAAGTCCCAGGCCCACATGTTTGTCCACTGAGCTTCTGGGCACCAGCTTGGGTCTGCTCTGAGCAAGCCTCCAAGGGCAGCCAGGCAAGCACAGGACACATTGCAGTGGATGAAGCACGTTTGCTTTGTCACTGACTGGGGAGGTCCTACTGTTGGTCAGCCCAGTGGCTCTGACCTTAGCCCTATTCCAGGAATTGACTGCGGCCCTGTGGCTATCCTTGGACCTCTGGGCATGAAATTTGGGCCTGAGCCCTGCCTGATTTCTTCATCAGGAGTCTGGCCTTCTGCCATGCCTCAAATCCACTTGATCAGCCAGGTAGAGCTGCTGGAGTTTTTAGAAAGACTTCAGTTCAGTCACGCCTCAGCATATAAGGTTTTCTCTTTCCCTTCTCAGCCTAGCTAATTGCTATTTGTCCTTCCAGACCTCGCTCAATCATCAGCTCTCACAGAAGTCCTGCCCTGGGCACTTGTCCCCTGCCCACATGGGTTAGGTGCCCTTCCTTTGGGCTCCCACCAGCCTGTGCTTCTCTCTTTCACACCATTTACCACTTGTTTCACACTCCCTTTGCTTGAAGGTAGGTCTCTGCCCTGGTGCCTGACACTCAGTGGATCCTCTGGCCACGCTTACTGGATGAATGAACTACCAAACCCAGGCCTTGCTCTTCTGCTCTGTCTATGACCCTGTTCTCTAAAGCCCCCATTTGCTAGCAACTGAGCCACACCTTTATTTCAGAGTTCAAAGAGCAGAAGTGGCAACCCAAATGGGTCAGCTCATCCCCAATCACAACCTGCACGATTTAATCTCACCATTAGAGAATCCCAGGTAGCTGGGTATGACTACTAGCTGTTTAAAGTCCATTTCTGAGAAACATGTTATGAAAGTGGTATAAAGACAGCTCTTGTGTAGACATTGTCACAGCTCAAGATGAAGGCAACATTAGGCTTCTGTGCCAGTCAGGGCCCAGGACAGGACAGCTCTTGCCAGAGGGAGTCCATTAGGGGCTGACAGCCCAGGGTGCACAGACCCCTGCCCACATCCCCAAGGCCTATAGTAAATGGAAAGGGGAGGAAAGGCAGGCTCTGGGGCAAGACCCAGCCAGTCAAGGTGAACTAGTGTCCCTCAAGTACCTTGCCCAGCCAGTTCTTTCACTCCCTATGGCCAAGGTGAGATACTCTTGATGGCATCCAGTTTGCTCTTCCCTGCTCTGGGGAATCTTGGCCTTCAGAGCAGCAAGTGGGAGTGAGGGCACAGGGGGGTGCACAACAGCTCTCACCAAATGGCTGCTTGGGTGGCTGGGATGCCAGTGCAAGCCCGCATGGGATTAAGAGCCTCAGCGTGGCAGGCAAGACTCAGCAGGGCCATGAGGTCCCCTTAGGCCTGGGGTGAAAAATGGGAAGGAAGTGGGTTCCTTGGATGTGTAAAGCTAGTTCCAAGTCATAGAGGTCCACCCACAAAAAGACTGTGCTCAGAAATGACGCTGATAATCAAAACCACAATGAGATACCACTTCACCCCCAATAGGACGGCTATAATAAAAAAGACACACAATAACAAGAGTTTTAGAGGATGTGGACACATTGGAACCCTTATACATTGTTGGTAGGAATGTAAAGTGGTGCAGCTTGAAAAATAGTTTGGCAGTTCCTCAAAAAGTTAAACACAGAGGCTGGGCATGGTGGCTCATACCTGTAATCTCAGCACTTTGGGAAGCTGAGGTGGGAGGATGACTTCGGGCCAGGAGTTCAAGACCAGCCTGGGTGACATAGAGAGACCCCAGCTTTACAAAAAATAGAAAAATGATCTGCATACGGTGGCGCGCTCCTGCAGTCTTAGCTACCTGGGAGGCTGAAGCAGGAGGATCGCTTGAGCCCTGGAGTTTGAGGTTGCTGTGAGCTATGATCACACCATTGCACTCCAGTCTGGGTAGCAGAGTGAGACCCTATCTCTGAAAAAATAAAAACAAAAAACCAATTAAATAGAGTTAACATATGACCCAACAGTTCTACTCCCAGGTATATACTCAAGAGAAATGAAAACATATGTTCATACAAATACTTGTACACAAATATTCATACCAGCTTTATTCATAATAGCTCAAGAGTGGAAACCTAAATATCCATCAACTCATGAACAGATAAACAAAATGTGACATATACGTACAATGAAATATTATTCAGTCATAAACAGGAATGAAGTACTGCTACATACTAAAACATATATAGACCATGAAAATATTAAGCTAACCGAAAAGAAGCCACAAAAGACCACATGTTGTATTTTTCCATTTATAGGAAATGTCCTGAATAGGCAAATCCACAGAGACTGAAAGTAGATTAGTGGTTTCCAGAGGCTGGGGGGGAGGGGAGAAAAGGGTACAGTTTTTTTTGTTTTGTTTTGTTTTTGTGGGAAGTGATGAAAATATCTTTATTAGATCACGGTGATAGTTGCACAACTTTGTGAATATACCAAACACCACTGAATTGTGCACTTTAAAAGATGGAATTTTATGGTACGTGGAGTATATCTCAATTTTTTAAATGAGGGGAAAATGACGCCGATGGAGAGGAGTTAGGGGAACTGAAACAATGACATGGTGGGTGAGTGTCGCCTGTCCCCGTCGCATCTACCCAAACGAAGTTTGGGCCCATGAACAGTACACCAAGAAGGCGCGGGGTAAGCGATGCTGGGGGCAGGATCTAGGAAGAAAGTCGTCCGGGGATTCAAAGGGAATGCGGTTAAGGTGGCGGCCGAGGACTGGGGAGGCGTCTGTAGGCTCAGAAGTTGGCCCGGCTAGAGCGGAGATTTAAAAGGTTGGAACGCAGAGGCTCTTAAAGAGGCCCGGCAGAATTCCCATTCGCCGTCCACCTTAAAGCCAGCTCCCCAGCTCGGACCCGGGTAAGTGCGCGGGGCCGCGGGGGAGGTAGCGGCGCCGGCCCCGGCCCCGGCTCGTGGCCCGGCTCTGGCGCTCTACCCGGCCCGGGGGACTCGGCGCGGGTGGGCCGGACTTCGCAGGGCTCGCGTCCCGGGGGACGGGGTGCACGCGGGGCCTCGGGGTCCAGGCGCCGGGGCTGGGCTCCCCCCGCGCCCGCCGCAGCGCTCTATTTTTAGCAGGCGCCGTGGCAATATAAGGAATGCGCGGCGCGCCGGGCGCTCAGGGCGCGCGCGGGGTGCGCGGTCGCTTTAAGGAGGCGCCGGGGCGGGGACGGGCCGGAGCGACCGGCGGCCGGCTGGCGGGTAGCGGGCAGTCAGGCTGCCGTGGGCCCCGGCTGGCGCGGCGCTACTCCTCACCCGCGCGAGCATGGAGGAGGCGACCTGACGGCCGGAGCCGAGCCGGGGCGGCAGCGCGCGGTGAGTGGTCGGAGCCTGGGAGGGTGGGGAGCCCCGCCGCGCCTCCCCCCGCCCGGGCCGGTGCTTTGTTCCGGGGCGGGAGGTGTGGCCGCCCCCCGAGCTCCGCCGCGCTCTCCAAGCGCGTGGTGCGCCCTGGAACTGGCTGTTCGTGGGCTTTTGCCCCCTTCGCGTGCTCCAGAGTAACGGTGTGACAACGGAAAACCGGCCACAACCGAGACCCCGGTGGGGAGGGCCTGCTCACCGCTCAAAAAGACCCTTTCATGGTAATCAACCTTGGGTTCCTTGGCTGCCCTGGCGAGGACCTGTCGGGAAGATGGGCAGCAGGACTGGGGTGGGGGTGGGGGTGGGAGTGGGGGTCTCTTTCCCCCATTTAAGATGGCGTTAACGGGGGCAGGGATCCACCAGGGAGTTGTCAAATTTATCTGAATAATAAAAGGCAGCCTGCTTCATAAACAACCCATCGCTGCAACCCCAGGGCTTGGGGAGCTGGGGTTCTGGTCACAAGTAGGGCCTGGGCTCATACATTGAACTGCGTGTCAGTCACAGTGCCAGTCTTGCCCAGCAGGGAAGGCAGGGGCACAAACTGAGTGACAACCCAGTGTGGTCAGTGCTGAGATGGGGAATCCCAGGCGTCGTGGGATCCCCACTGCAGACCCAGTTAGACTCTGTGGCTGGAGCTGAGGTCTGTGCTGGCCTGGGGCACCGTGGAGGCTGGAGAGGTGGACAAAGACCACTTCACTGCGGCCTTGATGTAGAGCTCTGGGATTGCCCTCCTCCCCAGTGGGACCCTGCTAGTAGGGCACTTCCTTGGGCTAGAGTGATTCTGGCTTCTCCAGGACTCACTCTGTCTTGGGACTGACCAGAGAGGGTGACTGACAAGGCTCAGAACTGTGTCCTCGGGAGGTTTGCCTGGCAGCAGGAGCAAGAAGGAAATGTGACTTAAAAGCCCTGAAGCTCCACTGTATTAACAGCAGCCAGCAGGGCTAAAAAGACCGCTGCACTTGAAGTGGATTTGTTCATCTTTTGACTAAATGCCTCCAGAAAGGTTTTATTATTATAAAGGGTGGAAGAACTGGGGCAAGAAAGGGTCAACAACTCATGCTTTTGGCCATGTAGCTGTCCTGGCCCCTGTTGTGAGGGTCTGGCTGTCCTGGGCTTGAAGGCTCTAGTGCAGCCTGTATTATGCTTTATAACACAGCATTTTCTGTAGACATTCGCTGGTGGGTTGAAGTGTGAGGTAGCGAGCTGTGGTTATTAATAACTGGTGTCAAAGGCTTAGCAGTGAACAAAGCACTTTCCCGGACAGTTCTTAGAGTTTCTCCTGCTGCTTTTCCCAGGGAAGAAACTTGAGCTGCTAACATTTTGTCAACCTCCTAATTTCCTGTAAATCTCATGTCTCTGCTGACTGGGGCTGAAAATGTTTCGGGCAATGGTTTTTACCCTTGGGTCTGTTCATACTGCCCGGCAGCCAGTTAGCTTCTCTGCCTGTGGTTTATGGCGTGGGGCTTTGATGCTCTGGGGTTTTCGAGGTCTCCCGACCTCTTTGCGGGGGAATATTGAACAAACCTGGTGCTCTAGTGGAGACTGCTCCCCCAGATGTGACCTCGACATTTACTTGGAGGGGTAGTCAAGGCCTGGTGACGCAAGTGATTATTTTTCAGAGTTGTTACCTTTGCCTCCTGCAAAAGACAGTTTGTTTTTCACTTATGTTTTCATGTAATAAGACATTTTTGTGACGGGTTTAACTTTGATTTTGTTATTAGTTCTAGCCACAGGTATTTCATACTTTCAGTTGATCTGAGCTACTTATAAAGCTACTTATAGTTGGTTCATGAGCTTGAGTGATCATCTGGAACCAGGAAGGACTGATGGACTCTGATACATTAAGCCCCTGGGGTGACTGGTCCTAACCTCGGTCAGAATTACATGTTGACCAGCCTCCTGGATCTAGTGAGTTGTCAGGGAAATATGGCCTCCATTTTAAATTTTATATCTGGTGTAATCATTGCAATCTGTTCTACCAATGAAATGCCCCCAGAGTATGTCTTCCGCAAGCGATTGGCACCTGCTCATGAACATTGTGTTGTTTGTACAAACCATAATCATGTGAACTAAGTGGGAACATGTTCTTGTGCAAAGCTGGAATGTTCTCAAGTGTCCAGAGGGTGTACATTGAGTTCCAGAGGCTCTGTACCTGCCAGCCCAGGGCAGGCTTTTAGCCAGCTATAAGGTACAGTCACCCTTATCTGGGGATGGGAAAAAAGAAGGATCTGGGTGAGTTCCCTATGACCTGGGGCATCTGGCAGGTACCTATTTTCTAGTGACTGAGCAGAGAATTCAAGCTTTGAGAGGAATTTTGTTTGTGGACTCCGAGGCCCTGCACCCTCATCTTGGATAAGGCCTTATGGTACTGAATCAGTGAGGATGCTTTTGGCTGCAAGTAACGAAATCCAAATAACAGTAACATTAAGCAGAGCTCAGGTCTCCCAAAGATGTACTTGCTCTTGTGAGATCTCGGTACACAGGAATGGGATATTAGTGCCACTTCCAGCAAGTTCTTGCATGCAACAGGTAGCCAGGAAGGCTGCATGTCCAAGATTCAGAGTAATGGCTTCTACCTTCTTTGGTCACAGCCTCTTTAATATGCCAATGAGAAGCCCAGAAAAAAATGTTCGACATAAAAAGTTAGGCTTATAATTCAGGGGATTCATGGAGCTCTGAAAACCAGCCCTGGATCTCAGGTTAGCCACCTCTGATCTAAAGACACATGACTTCCCTAATGTTCATTGAAGATCTACTCTGTGGCCTTGTTGTCCAGCCAAGCCAGTATGCCACTCCAGGGCTACCTGAGCAGGCAGAGGCAGAGATCAAGGTTGCAGATAGAGTGGGACAGCTATCATGGCTCAGCCTGTGTAGTCAGCCAGCGGGTCCGTCCTGTGGAGCTCTGACAAAGGGCAGCATTGCTACTTCCTGCTTCTGATAGCACTGGGTGGGGCCTGCTGATGTCCAGATGTCCAAGTGACAAGGTAGGTCATCACCAGTTGGTGAGGTCTCAGAGGGCTCTACACCTGGCATCAGGCTACCTCGATGGATAAAACGTCACGATTTTGTTGCTAGTAAGGTTTTGGAGAGCACCAAGAACGGATCTGGCTGTACAGCATGTAGTGGCAGAACAAAGGAGAGTGGGAGCTCCGAGCTTCTGGCCCTCTGTGACTCTCTGTAGGGCTTGGGTTGGGTGTGCTACGTGACCTGTGCTACATGGCCCCAGACTCCATCTGCAACTTCTCTGCCCAGCCCTCAGGGTTGTCATGGGGATTAGATGAAACACACAGATGAAAATGTGCTTGGGAGGCCAAAAAGGACTGTAAGAATGAAAAGCATTATCAGTATTCAAGCGAACTTCAGGTAACAGAATCCTGGACCCCAGAAGGGCCCCTCGAGTGCATTCAGCCTAGATTCACGTCCAGTAGAGCACATTTCTCATAGTAGTGAGGGAGATAATTTTAGGTGAGTCAGTCACAGACAGCATCTTTCATTTTAATAGTTACATACTGGTTTATATAATATGTATTATTTAAAAATATAGGAATCACATCAAACCTGGTTTTTTAAAATGAATGTTTTGCTTAGGTTAAGGCTAAAGAAAGAATTTTAAAAGTATGCTGATTTCAGATTAAGCTGGTATTAGTACAGTAGTAGACAAATATGGCCAAGATGGGAAAGTGACTCCTGAGTAAAGGCTCAAGGAGAGATTTTAACAGGGGAGTCCTTCCTTCCGTGACAGCCTGTTAAGAGTGGGTCTTTGGCTTCCGCTTCTAGAGATGAGCGCTTGCTGCCTGCCCTTCAAGTCGGTCCACTCTGTTTGGGAGTTTATCCCTGTGAAGTTCTTTCCTTTCTCCCCTTAACCTGTCCCACTGGATCCATCCCCTGTGAACCTTTGACAGTCTTGCTCTTCTCCAGCATGAGCGGTTTTACTTTCTTCAGCAGCTTCAACTGCTCCTCACATGTCATGGTTTAAAGACAGCCCTTATGTATGTCTGTCCGTCCTTCCTTCCTTCCTTCCTCCCGTCCACCCACCCATCCACTCTTCCATCCATCCTACTTTGCTTCAGCAAAGACTGGTGGGCTGGCCCTGTACCATGCACTTCATATCTGCTGTTTCTGAGCCTCACAATGGTATTGTTAGATGCTGTTAGCCTTTTACAGCTGTGGGAACTGAGGCTCAGTGAGGTTAAGTAGGTCACCCACAGTCACCCACACCCTGAGAGAAGCAGAGCCCGGAAGGAGTCTGACCAAGGTCTGTCTGTCCCCGAAGCACATGTTCCTTCTGTTACATTGTGCTGTCCCCAGAACTGAATGACCAAAATGACACTGTCCCTTCTCTCCTGGTGCTTATGGGACGTATCCCATGGGGGTATGGCTGTACATAGTCATTGCTGCCGTGGGGCAAAGGCTCATGAGGGGAGGGATGGAGCAGCCTGTGCACGAGCACCATTGAGGCAGCAGAAGCCACAGAGGTGCAGAAGTGGCTGGTTGGCAAAGAGGCAGAGTGCACCTAGATGGCGGTCATCTTGTCGTCAGCTACGAACCCCTAAATCATGGGTGCACTTTATTTTTTTAATTTTGAAAAAGAACGAAATACATAAAGGATACTATAACAAATACCATGTACCCATTACCCAACATGACCAGATGTGACCATTGTATCTGTACCTGATCTAGAGCAGGACTTAACAGAAGATCCCTGGTCATTTGGCCTGGCTGCTTTGGACCCCCTGTGCTGGGCTCTGGGAACCTTGCTAGTGAGTTTCCATGGTTGGCACTCTCTGGGGGGCGGGGCGGCCCTCAAGGTTGTTGATTGAAGAGTCTTTTGCTGTTTCTGACCACGCTGGGGAGAGGCCACGGGGAAGTCGGACGAGTGTGCATTTTTGGCTGTGACCTTTTTCAGAGAAGTTCATCCACCCTCACAAACACCCGCCTTGATCATTGTGGGTTCAGGCCAGGCTGCAGAGTGTGGTTTAGTCATAGCTGCCCAAACTGAACTGTAATTTAAATGGTAGATTTGTATATTTGGAAGACAGAGAAAACATGATTCTCTTTATAATTAGATGACGATTTGTTAAGCAGCTCATCTGAAATGATCTTTAACAAAATACATTTTATATTCTAAAGTATGGCACTACTTTAATGTAAGGAGACTAAAGCAGGACAGAGTACTTTCTAATCCCTAGCCTCACCTGCTGCTCCAGCTTTCCCTTCCTGCAGCTTTCACAGAAGAACCAGGTGCCTGGTACTGGGTCCTGCTCTCCTCCAAGCAGGAGCGAGGCGGGAGAGCCAGCTCTGCAGCTGCAGAGGCTAGACTCCCTCCATGACGACAGCACCCAGTTTCTCACCCAACTGTGTGCAGCCTTCTCCTTTCCACCCCCTGATCGGCTCCTGAGCTGGAGCCTGGCGTGATCCCATTTGCACGTAGCTTGGCTCCAGTTAAAACAAGCAGTGAGCAAAGTGCTGCTTTTTAGAGCTGTGTAGCAAAGACTCAAAAACTTCTGGAAAGGCCTTCCTTACCCAGGCAGAGCCCATTTTCAGTGAGTCACGATTGGGGATCAAGATTATTATGGAACTAGTTTCATAATAGAACATGAGGACCTGAGAGGATTCCCAACTCCTCTTCCTTAAGTGGCAAGAAGGACTTGAAGTGTTTTCTGTCCCTGAGATGCCAGCAAAGAATAACACCACCGGGTTCTCTTCTCTCATTCAGATGGCGCTGATGCAAAGCCAGCAGGGGCTGGGAGCCTGGAGCCCGCAGAAGGACCTGCTTTGTTGGGCTCGTCTTGCATTAGAAGTGGTGCCAGTGGAGGCAGCTAAACGTACGATAAAACCAATGCCTATTTGATTATACAGATATATGCACATGTGTTGTGTTTACAGGCCCACTTCTAAAAGGCAAGTTTGGATTTAGAAACAACCTACCATACATATAATGTGTTAGGCTGTCCCTGTTATACCAAGTGCACAGATTAAAAGTAACAGTTTTTGTGGGCATGGGGAGCTGGGTGGAGATTGCTGGAGTGTGATGGACTCAGGCGGCCCACCCACCCCTTTAGGAGCTGACCATTTTGGGAGGGGGGGTTGGGGACAGGTTCTCAAAATATAAAATGAAATATGTAAAAGCATTATATATTCCTTTCAGCAGCACAATTAATTTTAGTTCAGCTTAGCATTTTTTTCTTTTTATCCTTCAGAATTTCAGCATGCCTTCTTGAAAATTCCCCCTTTTCAAATAACCCACAGATTCACCCCTTTACATTTTAACTCCACTGGGAAGTGTTGGCCCGAGGAGGAGGCAGAGGCAAAGCCATCTTTCTTGGCTAGTCCCCTTCTGGGAAGCCTCTCTCATGGTCTTCTTTCAATGCCTGCTTTATTGTGACCGGAGGTGATGGAAGAAGGGTGGAGCCACTGTCCCAAAGCCTTGGGGACATATATTAAAAAAGACTTGTAAGAGATATGTCTCCTTAGCCTCCTTGCTATGCCCACATTCCTCAGGCCGAGCTTCCCTAGGCGGATGGCTTGAAGGCCAAGCACTCCTCATGCCCAAGCCCTTCTTTCCCCACTGAGAAAGTCTGGCCCAGGAGAGGTCAGGTGCCTTGTTGGCGCTCCCAGGCAGCTCAGGCCAGCTGGCATCACAGCCTTCCCTCTAGCCGCACTCACTGGCCCCCGGCCCCACCCACCCACAGTGGACAGCTGCCTGAGTCCACTTATCTGGGGCTGGGTGGGTGTTTCCTGCATGTTTGAGATTTTAGGAGGAAATCAAAATAAAGAAACAAAGCCTTTGTTTTATTTATGGACTCCAACTGGGGATGGCTGGAGGGATGGAATGGGGGAGCAGGAGGAGCAGGTCACTTGGCATTTCAACAAAATAGCCATTCTAAGAGAGCATTTAACAGGGACTGTTTCTATTTAGGGTTGACATGGGTGAATAGGAAAGATGGGTGGAGGGGTAGGAGAGCTCTTTTGTGCTGAAGGAGAGGGTGGGACAGCCCTTGCCCCAAGCAGGGTCTCTGCCAGTGCCTGGTGTTCGGGCAGGGAGGGGTCAGGGGCCACCCAGCCTGGCTGCAGAATTGGCAGCAGCCCGGGGGCCTCAGGGACTCTCCATCCTCCCTTCCTGAGGGACCCCTCCTCCAATTCCTGTCCCACTGCCTGTTGTCTTTGTGACCTTCAGTGAGTCCCCACCTCTGTGAGCCTCCTCTTCCTTACCCATAAGGGGGCATGTCCCAACCACCCCCTGTGCCCCTTCCTTCTCTAGCGCAGTTACGCTGGCTCAAGCCCTCATCCCACATATGTGGAATGGGAGGTGCATTCCCCCACATTTCTTCATTCTTCCCAAAGGATTTTCTCCTTGTAGAAGTTCTCTGAGATTTTCATTTATTTTCTTAAAAAATTGCCCAAATGTTGGTGCAAACCCTCCCGATCTGCAGTATTTCTCAGGATTTCGGGGTGGGGACCATGCCCACTGGCCATCTGGCTCCATGGTCAGCTGTCCCTTTGTCCCACGCACATATAATAGGCTAGGCACCTTCATTCCCTAAGCCCCAGTAAGCTGTTGCTCTTGTATGTAACAGGCTTTCACCAAGCTCAAAACAGGGCAGAAGTTAAAACTGAATGTCAGATACCCTCCCCTTGCTTGGTCACACCCTTGGAGAATTACTCCGTGGCTGTCTCCTCAAACCTAGTTTACTGCCATTTTCCAGGGGACAGTTTTCCTGGACACTTTCCCCCAGACTCTCCAAAAACTCCAAATTTCCATTACTTTTGATTGTAGAACAATAATGACATCTTTGCTAGACTGTGGGCTACCCTTTTATTAATACATCTGAAAAGGACCATTAAAGAGCTTGTCTAAACAAGAATTATGCACCCTAGGCCTACTCTGTTACCTATAGTAAGAACCAGCAGAAGCTATGGGATTATTAAACTATTATCATTACTAGCTAGATCAAATTCCTTTTTTTTTGAGACAAAGTCTTGCTCTATTGCACCAGGTGGAGTGCAGTGGTGTCATCATAGATCACTGCAACCTCAAACTCCTGGGTTTACGTGATCCTCTTGCCTCAGCCTCCGAAGTAGTTGGGACTACAAGCATGCGCCACGACGGCCGTATAATTTTTCTATTTTTAGTAGAGATGGGGGTCTAGCTCTTGCTCAGGCTGGTCTTAAACTCCTGACTGCAAGCGATCCTCCCACCTCAGCCTCCCAGAGTGTTAGGATTACAGGCGTGAGCCACTGTGTCTGGCCTAGATCAAATTCTTAAGTCAGGCTTTCTTTCCTAATGACCAGAGCAAACCCACGTGTTAATTTTTAACTTTCCTGTTAGAACATTTTGTAGAGTAACTGTGAGGATTAGAGATGGTATATATCAACAGATATTTATTGAACACCTTCTCTGTGCCAGGCACATGCTAGGTACCAAAGATACAGTGGAGAATAGAGCAGAGGATGGATCCTGCCCTTGTGAGGCTGACAGTCTAGTGGGTGAAGATACATTGCATCATAAACAACTAAGCAAAGTGCCAGCATGCACAGTGCTGTCAAGGCAGACAGCTGGGTGCTTTGGAAGAACACAACAGTAATCTCAGCTTGTCTGGGGTGCAATGGGGTCAGGAAAGTATATGATGTGGGTTGCTTAGCATGTGGTCAGGGCTTAATAAATAGTCATTGTAATCAACCCTGACCACGGGACCCAACCTGGTTCTGCTGCTACCACTTGTCAATGGAAAAGAAGCCAAACTCTGTAAAATAATTTAAAGAGGTTTATTCAGAGCCAAATTTGAGGACCATGGCCTGGAGCCACGCCCAAGAAGCCTTGAGCAAATGGACTTGCCGTGGTTGGATTATCGTTTGATTTTATACATTTCAGGGAGTCAGGAATTACATGTAAAGTCATATATCAATACATGGAAGGTGTACATTAGTTTGGCCCTAAAAGGTGGGACATCTCAAAGTGGGGGCTTACAGGTTATAGGTGGGTTTAAAGACTCTTTGATTTGTAATTGGTTAAAGAAATGAAGCTTTGTCTAAAGGCCTGGATTGTTTTAAGTTAAGATAAGGAAGTCTGTTAATCAGAGGCAAGCCACCAGGTATACGGCCTGGTATATGGGTGAATTGAGGACGTCCAGGTGTGGTTTTAAGCTTTGTCTTGCATGGCTTTAGGCCTGTTAATGCTTTACAAAGGATGTCCCCAAGAACGAAGGGGGCATGTTGAGGCATGCCTGACCTCCCCTCTCCTGGCCAGCAACTCAGTTTTAGGGTATCCCCTTAGCCAAGAGGGGGTCCATTCAGTCAGTTGTGGGGGGAGGGCCCTAAGATTTTATTTCAGTTCACACACCCACCAACAATAGTTTTGCACAGAGAGGTTTTTAATTTGCCTAAGGTTATACAGCCAGTAGAGGGGCAAATGCTTTGATTCATGACTTTTTACAAAAGTGCTGTATGTGGGAATCAGAGGGGTGGGAGGCTGGCTCCCCA
The DNA here is from genome assembly GCA_008086735.1 of Cheirogaleus medius. Taxonomy (NCBI): domain Eukaryota; kingdom Metazoa; phylum Chordata; class Mammalia; order Primates; family Cheirogaleidae; genus Cheirogaleus; species Cheirogaleus medius. Next base: position 74,498 of record VBSM01000272.1, read on the forward strand.
GCCAATACCGGCCTTCGTATGGGCCCTGCCCCTGGGAACTGAGTGGTCGCCAGCTCTGCCTTTGCTGCTCCTCTGGCCCCGGCAGCTGCCTGGCCTGGCCAGGCTCATTAAGCGGGCAGGAAGAACGCAGCGGCCATTTAGGGCCTGGGGAAAGAGATGTTAAGAATGACCTCCTGCCTTTCCAGCCGAGTGGGCTTAAAATCCTGGATTTGGAAGGGTCCCTGAGAAGTCATCCCACCCGGCCTCCAGCCCTGTTCACCACTCAGAGCCAGGTGGCCCGTCCTCCCTCCCGTGTCCGCTTCACAGGCTTTCGCAGAGGAAAATCCCACACTCATTGCCATGCCCGCCTCGTTTTCAGGAAGTTTTCCTTTTATTCGACTCCAGTCCGTCTCTCTGCAGCCTGGTTACTCTTTAACAGTGGAAATTAGATCACCTCTCTTCACCTTAGGGAAGAGCCTAAGCCTTGTTTCTTTCTTATTTTTGGACAAGCATCAAAATTTTCACATTCTTCATGAATGGTGTTTAACATCTTGAACGTAAACGATGAAAATAAATCAAAGCAACGGTTCTTTCTGAATGTGCCTTTTTGCCCTCCACCTCCAGGGCTCTGATACACTTCCAGGGTGGGCTGTGCGCCTTCCCCTCAACAGTGCTGGGCTGCCGTCTCCTGCAGGCCGAGTAACCCCTGCTGCTGCCCTTGCCTCAGTGTCCCTGTGTCCCTCCGCTAGCACCTCCTGCGGCCAAAGCCCGCTCTGCCGTGGAGCGGCCACACCTCTCGGATGTGTGTGTGCTCAAGAAGGCCAGGGGTAGGGCTAGAGGGCTGATTTGTTTGGCTTATACAATGTGTGAAGCTTTCAAATTGGTGGCCAATATTTAAAAATCAGGGGTTTTCACATAAAAGCTCAGACTTCTGGCTGTTATTTAAAATTTAGACTAGCTGGCAACCCAGTTGAGACATTCTCACGGCGCGGCAGGCAGCGGGTGCAGGCCACAGTGGCCTCCCGTTTGCCATGGGCCCCGCCGCTCCCTGTTGCCCAGAGGCTCCCCTCTCTCATTTGTCCACCTGGCCTCTGCCAGCGTGTGAGTCTGGGATGTGCATTTTGTTCTCGAGTCCTTCTTTCTGCTATTGGAGGAAGACTTTGCCCTGGTGAGAAGCATCCATCTCACTGGCAGGGGGGCTGCTGATGCAGAGGATTGCCTTCCCTTCCTCTCTGTCGCCACCCTAGCCCTTCTCGTGGGCCACTTGCCAAAGGGGCTGGTGGAAGGCTGTGAATTCCATGAGGTGGGCAGCTCTGGGCTGGGGCAGCCTAAGGCACAGCCAGTGGAGCTGTGCTCTGTTTAGCTCCACACAGACCCACCTTCGAGAAAGGCAGTGTGAGAGGAGTTAGCCCTATAGCCATGTGGGGGCTGGAGGTGGCACCCCCGGCTCAGAAGGCAGGGATGGTCACGGATCTGGGCTCTGGGCACTGGTGGGGGCTCAGTGCTCTGGGAATGCGGGCAGCAGGGAAGGACTCCTCGTTGTCACTGCTTCTGCTGGACTGGTGCCCATGTGTGTCCAGTGGGAGTGGGACTCCTTACATGGTGTCTCCCTTGTAAGGGCTGCCACCCCACTACTGCAGGCCCTGTGTGGCCCCAACAGAGTGCCCACACCGTCCACGTAAGCCAGCTCCCAGTGTCATCCCTGCATGGTAGAAATGCAGACAGCAGGCTCCTGGGCGTCTCTGTGCAGAAAGTTGTGTCGGCTGTAGGGTGCCCAGAGGTAAAGAAGATGAGGCCTGGCCCTCAGCCCCTGTCCACTGTAGCAGGGGAATATGACAGTAAAGCAACAGCCAGCTCCTAGATTTGAGAGGAGATGGAGAGGGACACACCAAGCTTTGTGGTCAAACTTGCAGATGGAGATGCATGGCCTTGGACAAACTACAGAACCCCTTTGATGACCTGCATGGTTCCCAAAGGACCTAAATGCCTCTTGGTAAAGTGTCTTGAGTCTTGGAGTAAGGGCTGCAAAGCACTCGGGCTGCCGCCTGCCGCCTGGCTGGCATTCCTTAGATGGAAGCAAGGTGGCTTAGTGGAAGGAGGCTGTGGGAGGTGGAAGAGGGCCCTGGGCAAGGAATCACTTCTGGAGGCTGGGTTTATTTAAGAAAGGCTTCCTGGGGAAAACAGGGAGAGGCTGCTCCTTAGAAGAGGGGCTGTTCTCACAGGCAGAGGACAGGCGAGAAGCAGTTTGGGCAGAGAGAACTCTCATGGGCAGACTCTGTGCCTGTGGGCGCCAGGCACCCCGCCAGGGCACCATCCTTGTCCTCAAGGATGGGGGACTAGGAGCCAGCAGAGCACAGGCTGCGGGGTGTTGGCGTGGCTCAGGGAGGGCCTGGAATGCCATGGTCAGGGGGGAGAGCTTCAGGCACCCATGGGTGATTTTTCAGGAGGACGATGTGCTCAGGGGTGAGCTGAGGAGCGATCACACTGGAGTGTCGGGGGGTGACGCTGGTGGAAGGGACCCCAGGCAAGCTGCTGAGGTGGGCAAGCCAGACATGGCAGAGGCGCTGGGCTTTGGCCTTGAGGTAAACGGATGTTTGAGCTGTGGGGGGAGAAAGACTAAGAGAGTTGAGGGCAGAAAGGTGGGAAAGGGGCTGGGCTGGTGGGGGCAGGCGCTGGCCGGTCGGGTTTGTGCGGGGTTGGGCCTGAGCAGCCCGGAAGGAGCAATGAGGGGCTCTGAGGGGCTCGTGCGAGCAGAGGGCTCAGCAGAGTGAGGGTGGGGAGCGGGAAGGACAGTAGCCTGCCAGGCCAGGGGAGGTGAGGGCCCTCAGTGTGGGGAGCTCCCCTCCCCCTGGGGGGCACCCCAGCATGACCCTCACAGTTATGTGCAGATTCCTATGGAAAGCTGCAGGTGAGACTGCCCCAGCACTAGGAAATTATTAATAGACCCCCAGGGACTGAGAACAAGGATTTAAAAATAAAGCCACTTCCTCCTCTCTTCCCTCAGCTGCCACTCAAGGAAACTGGGAGCCTGATGGCAGCCTTGCCCGCACCCCCAGATTGCGTTCCTCCCACCCTTGTCATTGGTGGGGGCTGGGGTGGGACCCCAGAGGCCACGGGGCCAGGTGAGCTGGGGGCGGCTGTGCAGCTCTTTAGACTGAGGGTTTTGTTACCGCCTCAGTTCTGAGACCACTTAGACCCACAGGCTTGGTGGACTCTGGGTGGCGAGTGGGGCAGTTTTGGTTTCCCTGCTTGCCAGGTCTCAGTGCCAATCCCAGCCTTTCCCTTTGCTAACCTGTGCTCTTGGGTAAATGCCTTAACGTCTCTGCCTGTCTCCTCACTGGTAAAATGAGAATGATAACCCTCCCCAGAGGTTCCAGCCTCAGGCCTTTGTGGCCCAGGTGGCCCTTCCCTGGGTCACCTGTCCCTCCCAGCCCTGTACCCCTTTCCAGTCCCCTCCCCTCTGAGCTTCTGTAGTTTGTACTGTGCAATTTATCCAGTCTCTGCTGGGCTTTTCCTGCTGGTTAACCTCAGTGTGGTCATCAAAAAGAGTTGTGGGGACCCTGTTTGACTGCACAGCCATCCAGCAAGCCTACGTTGCGCTCCCGTGTGTGCTTGGGGTAGGGTAGGTTAGGGTCTGAGGGCCCCCAGTGCACGTGAGGCCCATCACGCCTAGCCCTGCAGCCTTGGGCACTTGTTTCCTCATCATTCAATGCTTATTAAGCAGCCACTGTGTGCCAGCTCAAGGGGGGCTTTGGAGAAGCAGGAAGGCTTCCTGTAGGAGGCAGGACTTGGGATGGATTTCAAAGAAGGATGTTGATGATGCTAACTTGGTGTTTATTGAGCAGTCACTCTGTGCCAGATATAAGGACAAGCAGATAAATGTAGCCTTTCACAGCCACCATGAAGCAAATGCTGCCACTGTCGCCACTTTTACAGAAGAGAAAACTGAGGCACAGAAGGTAAATGACTTGCCTAAGGTTGCAGGCTGTCTGCATAGCTCAGGCTCCTTGGCAAGGGGTTCCAAGTGAGGGGCCATCCCTGGGCTGGGCGTGTGTAGAAACACAAGGAGATGGGCTGGGGCTGGGGCAGGGACCAGTACAGGGAAGAGGATCCCAAATGGAGGAGATAGAAAATAAGGGTTTCAGAGCCACCTGGTGCCTCCAGCTTCTTCCCTGGTCCTCAGGGGGGGGCACCTGCCAGTACCAGATCTATGTCTTGTTCAGTAGTCTGTCCCAGTCAAGATCTGGGGTACCAGAGGCAGGGGGCATCTGTTCCCAATGACTAGTATTTGCCCTGGGTGCCCCCAACGTCCTGCTCTGCCGAGCTGCTCCTCCCACAGGGGCAGTGATCTGGCCTTGGGGGCCTCCTGGACTCTGACGCCAGCCCCCTGCTCACTGCTGACCTGTCTCTGGCACTCCTGGATCTGCAGCCTCTGCCCTGGCCTGACTCCACACACATGTGCCCACCAGCACCGCAGTTATGAGAGGATGCCCAGCACGACGGGCTGGCGTGGCTCTGCAACCACACTGCTTGGTTTCAGATCCCGGCACTGCCACTTTCTAGCTGGGAGACCTCAGAAAAGTTAGTTTATTAATACTTCTCTGTGTCTCAGTTTCTTCATCTATAAAATGGGGATAATCAAAGTCCTTACCTCATAGGGTTGTTATGAGAATTAAATGAGTTAATTTGGTAAAATCTTCCAACAGCATCTGACACATTGCTTACATGTAATGTTCCTACTGTTTCTAATCTAACATGATCACTATTGTAATTATCACGGAAGATGGTTTCCGCACACATGCTCTGGGACTCGTAGTGGTGGGTTGTAGATAGCTAAGCCCCAGGCCCTATCCGGGAGGTGCTCCCATGCTAGTAAGGAAGACGCAGGTATCAACAGTCGCAATATAAGGAAGCATGTTGTACTTGGGGGCCATGGGAAAGCCCAAGTGCAAGTGTCCCTCCCCTGACTTACTTCAACCTTGGCCTTTGCCTGGATCTCTGGACTCCTGTCTGATCATTTCTGCTCTGCTGCAAGCAGTTCAAGTAGGATCCTGGCAGAGGAGTTTGGATTGGTAGAAAAGCAGTACCAGTAGATTAACAGAAGACTTGGGTAATAGAGTTCTCCAGAGATAACCAGGCAGGCTATTCCTAAAGGTCCTGAGCCCTTCCCATGGAAAAGGCTGGCCACTAAGGGAAATGTTTTGGAGGGAACCAGAAGGGTGGAGTGTTAGATCTGGGGTGGCAAACGAGTTTTCTCTCTGGATCAGTCACCTCGCTCTGGCTGTCAAGAGTGCTGTGTTGAAAAGGATTCTATTAATAAGATTGAACAAGGAAGAGGACCGTGTCGAACAGTGATGTCTGCCACGGCTCTGGGAATGGGAGGGGCAGCACCCACGCCACGTACTTGCCATCTGGACTCGATGATGTTTACAGCATGGAGTCACATACATGGTCAGGTGGGTGGTTAAGTCTTAATATTGGAGTAAGCTAAAAGCACTGGTGGCTTCCTGGAGAGGTTGAGTGGCCGGCCCAGTGACAGTGCTGGGCTTGGATGAGCAAAGGTATGAAACAAAGGGCTGGAGCAAAGTCTTGAGGGGGAAAAATGAAGCCTTAAGGGATGCCAAGTGGCCTAGACCCCTAGCGGGGTCACACACTGTTTATGCACAGCCGGCAGGTCAGCGGCTCTGGGGAAGCTGCCCATTTCTGGGAATTGTGCAGAAGGGAAGGGCAGCTCCTGGAATGCAGAGCTATTTCCTCCACATGGGTTGGGTCATTCCCCCTGGTGTGACACACCCCCTGCGTTGGGCACACCCTGACATCATAAAGATGAGATGGCTTCCCAGGATTGATTCAGCTCACTGTGAATGAAAGTCCATTCACTCTCCTAAGAGCTCCATTAATAATGAATGTGTCTTCCTCTTCCAGCCTTATTGAAACTTGTGGTCCAATTAATGGGGTTGAGGGGAAAATCTTTAAAATAATTAGTATAGAATTAGAAAAGCAAAAAAACAATGAATGCCAAACCTTCAATAAAGTTGGCAGCATCTTTGGTAGAGGCTCTAGGTTGGCTACTGCCCCAGCCTCTGAGAATCTGTGGTCCTATAGTCAGGGCCAGGGGAAGCAGCAACAAGGATGAAGAGTGCCCTATAGGGTAATGAATCACGATGGCAGTTAAAGAAAAGCCATGTGATGCTGCAAAACTAATCGACAAAAGAATTGCAGGCAGTGTGGCATGACAGTGCTAAGCATGACCTTTGGCTTCTGACCAGTTCACAGCAGATGTCCACTAAATGGCGGGGTTGTTACTGCTGTGCCGCTCGTCCTGGGCACCATTTTTTTCTGGCCGAGACATATGACACTGCTTTGGAAGTGGTGCTGGATGGGGAGTAGGGAGGGGGGTGCATGGAGAGGTCAGGGAGCCCATGGACCCTTTGACAATGTCTGTAGCCAAAGCCATTTTTCTCATGTGTGTAGCTTACTTAGAACAATGGACACGATCTTTTGGGGCTATCGTTTTTTTAAACAGGCTCTATTGAAGCCCTAGAACCTGGGAAGTTGGGGAGAAGGGAGCACATTTTGTGAGGGATAATCACCACTGGGCACTGCTGTTTTGGGAGGCTGCTGGGGCCCACTGCTGTCCTAAGCATTCATAGCCATCACTGCATCGGGTCCTCTCACTGTCCTGTGTGCTGTGGATGCTCCTAGCTAGGACTGGGGCAGGGACATGGTCTAAATCACTGAAGCCTACCAGGTTTGTATATCGATGTAAATATGCCCTTGCTGAGGGACCCTCCAGGTCTTTTTCACTGGGGCCTTACACATTCTTGGGGGCTTTGTTCTCCTGTTTTGTGAATGAGGAAACTGAGGTCCCAGGCAGTTGAGAAACCTACCCCAGGTCACGCAGGGAGTCCATATCGGAGGTGTGAGTGGAACTCAGGGGCTACCTGGCTGCAGAGGTGAGGCTGTCTCTGATGCCCTAGGCTGCCCCCCTGAGAACCACTGGGGCTTTGCACAAGACTGTTCCCCGGAGGTCTTGGAGCCACCCACCAAACTTTGAAAAGGTTATGCTGGGGTCATCAGTCCACCCAGCCACCCACTTCTAGGGTTGTGAGCCAGCCCCATCAGAAGGATGGGCATCACCCTTCTGCTTCTTGGCACGAGGGAGGGATTGGTGGGTGGAAGGCTGCCTTGGGACAGTAACAAGTAGTCAGTCAATGAGCAGACCCTGAGCCTCCCATGTATTGGGCCCTCTCTGGCCCTGTAAGAGGCAAGGGAATGAGAGGATGTGGCTTTTGTCCTCGTGGAGCTTATGATCTGTTTGGGGAGGTGAAGCTAGCATTCAGTAAACAACTTCAAACCATGCAAGACGGTGCTGCTAACTGGGGGGGAAAAGGGGAGCAAAAGACGGACAACAACCAAAAATGCTTACATCTCAGTTTAATGATGCCTAAGGTTTTTGTATACATGTTATTAAAATTGTTGTGGGAGCATTATTGCCTTTTAGGAAGAAGTTTCCAGTATGAGCAATGGTTTGGGTTGCCATGCAGCATGTGGGTTGGGCGGAGCTCTGAGAGCAGTGGTTGCCATGGGAACCAGCTCTAGCCGCCTCCACTGCCAAGTGGCTGCTGTTCCAAAAGTTGGTTTCTGCGTGGAGGGGGCTGTCTGGAACCTCAGAGCCATTTCCTATGGAAACAGTGCTCCAGATGATGGGTGACGTTCCCACACAGGCCTGCTTCATCTGGCTGTGATGGTGCTGAGATGGCAGCGGAGCTTCTCGTGGGGGAGGAGAAGACTGGGAATCTGAGCCTCAGACAGCAGAACCGGGAGTGAGTGTGTGTGAGCACGCTCTGTCTTCTGGAACACAGTAAACAAGGCGAGAGAGCGAGCGTTTGGGCGCCTTCTCTGAGCTGGGCATACCTAATACATTTTTATTTCATGCTTGTAGCAGTACTGCAAAGTACAACCCTCTAACCAACCCCATTTTACAAGTAAGGTCCTGAGGCCCTGAGAGGTAACTTGCCCAAGGTCACTCAACTGGTCAGTAAGAGAGTATCCAGCACAGAAAAAGAGTGGGAAACTTTTTTTTTTTTTTTTTTTTTTTTTTTTTT
>VBSM01000272.1:82684-94179 GCA_008086735.1 Cheirogaleus medius
GCCTCCCAGAGTGCTAGGATTACAGGCGTGAGCCACCGCGCCCGGCCAAGAGTGGGAAACTTTAAAGAGAACCCCAAGTCTGCCTTATGCCACCCTCCCATCTCAAGGGGTCTAATTGATGATCTCCGAAAGTGAAGAACCAACATGCTAGAATGAGCTCTAAAGTGCCTTTTCGTTGGGAAGGCTGGAGAGCAGGGGGTGTTGGGAATGTTGTAAGCAGTTTGCTGCTTAACCACCAACCAACCAACCAACCAACCAACCAACTTTTTATCCTATGGTGACTTTCATCATAGCCTGTGAATGGTTTTTGTAAAAATCTTTCTCTGTACCACATGAGACCATACACAGGAGTGTGGTGCGTGCTAACCTCCCCATTTACAAAGACATTAGTTGGTCAGGAGGCTTTTTTGGGGTGTGGAAAAACATGACTATCAGAAGAAGATATGGCCTAGAGCCTTTATGAATTGGAAGGCTCCCTGGACTCAGTCTCCTGCCTTGGCAACCCAACCCCATCTTTCTTCCTGGGCTCACACTTGCTTCCAGAGGGTCCCGCCTGTGCAGTCGGTCTGACCTCTGGGTAGAGGGAGGGAGGTAGTCCCAATCCCTGGCTGACAGTTGCCCTTAGCCATGTGCGTGGTGAGGCCAGCTCTGTGGCTAGTTTAACCGTTGTTCAGAAATGCCAGTGTTGAGCAACATCTGGTGGCTCAGCAAGTGTCTGCTCTGTGCCAGGACCCAGGGGTACAGAGAGGAACAAGATGCGCAGTCCCTGACCTTGTGTGCACAGTAAACGTAGAAGATTCCAGGCATAATGGTGGCCCCTGTACTAGGAACCTCAGGACTCAAAGCACAGATGGAGGTAGTGCTTCCCTTGGGAGGCGACCCCAGGGCCTCATCCTGACCCACAAAGAGGTATGTGCTCTCCCAGGGGTCCTGGGTGTGTGCAGAGGATGCAGTGTTACCACAGGGAACACTGGAGAACACAGCTGGCTGGGGGTGAGAGTCGAGTGTGAGGGGCTGCAGCCTGGGTACAGCTGGAGAGGTCAGCGACGGCAGCTTGTGACAGGCATGAATGTCCAGTGGAGGAGCTTGGACTTGACTCAGCTGTGAGCAGCACTGAAAGGTTTTTCACCGCAAGGGACCCATTCCGATGTCTGTGTTAACCGTGTAGTCTAACCCTGTTCCACTGAGACCCCAAATGGGAAGAGAACCCCAACTTGGCTCCATGTGGTCTTCAGGGGTTCAATCTCTAAGAGCAGCATGCTGTAAAAAGGAGGGGCCCTCAACTGGCCGTTTCCTGCCTCCTGCCTTGGCAAGCAGAGGGCATTTTTATACAAGTCCCCAGGTGGTTCTGCTGTGGGTGGCCTGAGCACAGACTCAAAGGTTCAATTCATGTCTTCCATCATACTTCTTAGCATATTTCTTATCTTGTTTTCTTTTTGAGAAGAAAATCAAGAGAAACAGTTTTCCTTCCCAGTATCTTCCCACTCAGTATTTTTTTATTCATGTCACTACAGCAAAGAATGGAAGCTTTATAAACAGCCTCTCTCACCAGCAAATACGTTTTGCTTGTGGTCCACCCCAGGCTAGGACAGTGATTGGTGAGGGGCTGACCCCACATACTGCCGCCCTGAGAGGCAGAGGAGAGAGGGAGCTGGCCCTCCAACTCCCCCGAGCCCCTCTGGACTGCCACCACTGTCATGGGTTTGGCCATGGGAGAGCTCAGTTAATGGAAGCCCCAGCTTGTCTAGAGATGCTGGAACCAGATTCTGGGGCCGCAGCTGGCACCTGGCCATATCCTGCCCCAGAGGAGCTTAAATCTCCACTAGAATGAGGGAGAATCAGACTTTTTCAGGTGACTTGAACATATTAATTTGTTGGGAAGATTTTAATGTTAGTAAACTTTTCCAATATACAAATATAATACATGCTATTTGTAGAAAATCGAAACTTTGAGAAAATGAAAATGCCCTGAAATCCGCCTCAGAGACAACCACCTGCCAAACCTCTTGGTGCCTGAATCCACACCTGGATATGTAGATTCATAAATAGGTTCCTTCATGTAAGTGCGATCATATTTACTGGCTTTTTTGCAGCCTGTTTTTTTTATTATTATTATTTTATTTTTAGAGACAGGATCTTGATCTGTCGCCCAGGCTGGAGTGCAGTGGTGCAAACCTCTAACTCCAGTGCTCAAACAATCCTCCTGCTTCAGCCGCTGGAGTAGCTAGGATCACAGGTGTGCGCCACCACACTCAACTAATTTTTATATTTTTTTTGTGGAGACGAAGTTGCACTTTTTGCCCAAGCTGGTCTTGGAACTCCTAGCCTCAAGCAGTCCTCCTGCCTCGGCCTCCCAAAGTGCTGGGATTACAGGCGTGAGCCACTGCGCCTGGCCAGCCTAGTTTTTTGTCTCTTTGCTTGTTTATACATAATATAAACTTTTTCTAGCTTAGTGAATATCATCCTTTTAAATGACTGCATAATATTGTATTATGTGGATAAACGTTTTCTTTAACTGTTTTTCCCCAACATTTAAGTTATTTCCTTTTTTCCTCATTCTTAACATCTTTGTACACTTCTCTGATTATCTCCTTAGAATAAATTCTCACTTGTGGTAGAGCTGCAGGAGAGGGTATGTCCATTTTCAACTTTAAATATTTATGCAAGTGTATTCTCAGCCCAGCCCAGGCAGGTTTACACTCTAATCACAGTGTATAAAGCTTGTACTTCCCCCACACTTCAGGGAAGTCCTAAATGTCAACATCAGGCTTCAGCAATTGCAAAGGATTCTGCAATGACTCTTGCCCATAGCCCCATGCAAATCAGTGTGACCACATAACCCACATCTGTGTCTAAAACCCTTTCTGTCAAAATCTAGAATTGAAGACTTTTGGAACTGAAAATAACTATAAACGTCATCTAATCTGGACCTTTGATAGATAAGAAAACTATGGCTCCGAGGGGACAGTGGCCTTCCCAAGTATTGGCCGAGCATGCAGGGCGCTCAGTTCCTGTCCTCCCGGCCACATTGTCTCCTGCCCTCTAGGAGACCGTAAGTTTCTCTGTCACGCATACACCATGCCTTTCCCTCTTCTGACTTGCACAAGGATCTTTTCTTCTACACAACAGTAGGATCAAGCTTTCCCTCCTTTGGTTCACGGTCAGTTTTTGTGCTACCCAGGACTCCCCTACCAGGAGGTAGTATTGCTTCTCCTTGGCAGGGTCCTCGGCCAGCAGGTTAGGTTCCTGACAACAGCCCCAAGTTGTTCTTTAGGTGACTCCCCGCCCCCCACTAGTGTTTAACATTTAGTGCTGTCCATCTCCTTCTGGAAACTACTGGCCTCTATTATTGCAACAGATCCTGGTTTCCCTCCTGTTTCTCTGAGTGCTCCTTCCATGCTCCCTGCTTGCCTCTTCTCCTTGTCACTTTGTGACACTGTTTCCAAAGGTCATTCTTCACTTCTCTGCTCTCACCTCTTCACAGTCAGTCCTTATCTGCTAAGGCCCAATTATTCTTTAGAATCCTGGTTCATCCCACATTCCCAGCTGCCTCCTAGTCACCTTGGCTCGGCGTTCTTCAACCTTGGCGCTTTTGACACTTTAGGATGGATAATTTTTTGTTGGGGGGGACTGACTGCCCTGTGCATTGTAGGATCCCTGGCCTCTGCTGACTAGATGCCAGTAGCACCCACTCAGTTCTGACAACCAGAAATATCTCCAGACATTGCAAATATCCCTGGGTGGCAAAATCGCCCCTGTTGAGAACCACTGCCTTAGCCAGATTCAACATCATCAAAACAAAACTTCTGTCTGCTCCTCCCCTACTAAAATGGGATTAACAAGATGCCCTAAGATTCCAGCATGACTTTGTACATGGTAAAGGGCAAGAAGACAGAGGGAAAGGAGGCAAGATCACAGAATTCTGAGAGTGGGAAGGGGTCATGGAGTCCCTGGGCTCAGGTGTGCCAAGCCATCATGGCCCCCTTTCTCTGTTAGCTTAGACATGGCCTCACATCCTTCTCAGCATATCATCCCAACTGATAAGAGATTATATGAAAGGTGAGCCTTCATGCTATTCCTGCTCAGACCAATACTCTCATGTTTACCTGTGCAAGTCCAGGGCAGAAATTTTAGTGGTTGAAAAGCTTCTTTGACATAGCTTTTGGATATGCTTGTTAAACAACACTAGTGGTACTGAATCCCTAAGACCAGGCCTGGCACATGGTTTGTGTTTAATAAATGATGGTTGAATGACTCATTTTAACAGGGATTGTCCTGGGTGGTGGGACCAGGGGTAATACTTTTATTTTTTTTTGCATCATTTTTTTCAATTTTAAGCCTTTCGATAATTGGGAATATTTATTACTTTAAAAGAAGGGAGGAAAACGCATGAAGGCTTTACCCTAAGTGAGAAAGAAAAAAGTCCCCTGCCTCATTCCACATGTCTTGCCTCTCCAGGTCTGATCTACAAGAAACATGGCAACCAGCGCCGTCCCCAGCGACAACCTCCCCACATACAAGCTGGTAGTGGTGGGGGATGGGGGTGTGGGCAAGAGTGCCCTCACCATCCAGTTTTTCCAGAAGATCTTTGTGCCTGACTACGACCCCACCATTGAGGACTCCTACCTGAAACATACAGAGATTGACAATCAGTGGGCTATCCTGGACGGTGAGACCTGGGTGGCAGCCCTGCCTTGATCGGGGGGGGGGGATGTGAGGTGGGAGGGTCAGGGAAATTGAACAGGCCTCATTGTGACAAGATCGTTCCCTTCATGTTGCTGTCACGGGATGGTTAGTCTAAGGCCGTGCATAGTTTCCAGGGTGAACTCTGAACAGGGAAGGCTTTAGGCTTAGAGAACTTGAAAAGCTTTGTGGAAACCAAAATGTGCATTCAACAAAGAGGCGAGGCTAGAATCATGCCAACTCAGTGATGTCATGTTTGTTATTTCTTGCTGATCAGAATTCTCTGATTAACAGTTACGGATGTCTCTAGCCAGTAAAAAAGGGAAAAACACATTATTTCTTAATGAACATAGTGTATTTGGTAATTGTCCTTTGGAGGGAAAAGTCTTGCATCTGACATTGTATTTCTAGTTTAGTGCAAATTAGTCTAGATTCGTAGTTCTAAGTATGGTAGGCAGGCCAATAGCAGTAGCAGCACCAGAGAACTTATTATTATAGAAATTCCAATTCTCAGGCCTCTAGTGACTCAGAAATTCTGAGGGTGGGGCCTAACAACCTGTGTCTTAACACAGCCTCCCCGCGATGCTGAGGTTAGAGAACCACTGCTCTGGATGCTTACTGATTATTGCTTTGTATTGCCTGAGTCTCCCTCTTACACAAAGATCCACTAATCATAACATGTCTGTGTAGGAGGGGAGCTTTGAAAACCCCCAGGGTACAAATCCTCTATCAGATATGTGATTTGCAGATATTTTCTCCCAGTCCATGGCTTGTTTTTCATTCTCTTAACAGTTTCTTTCTAAGATCAGAGCTTTTAATTTTGATGAAGTCCAGTTTATTAGTTTGTTCTTTTATGCATTGTGCTTTTGATGTTGTACCTAACCCAGGGTCACAAAGGGTTTTTCCTATGTTTTCTTCTAAAAGTTTAATGGTTTTAGCTTTTACATTTAGGATTATGATTTATCCTGAGTTAATTTTATATATGGTGTATGAATCAAAGTTCATTTTTCTATATATGAATATGTAGTTATTCTAAGACTATTTGTTGAAAAAAATTGTCTTTTCCCCACTGAATTGCCTTTTTACCTTTGGTGAAAATTAGTTGTCCATATATTCTATTTCTTTGACCTATTTGTCTCTCTTAACGCCAGTACCATACCGCACTGGTGTTAATAATAATAAATCTTGAGACCAGGTAGTATTAAATGTCCAACTTTGTTCCTTTTTAAAGTTGTTTTGACTAGTTCAGGTCCTGGGTATTTCTATGTGAATTTTAAAACCTAAAATTCTAGATTTTGATTGGGATTGTGTTGAATCTGTAGATCAATTTGAGGAGAATTGACATTTTAACAATGTTGAAGCTTCCTTCCTATCAAAATAGTGTCTCTTCCCATTTATTTAGGTCTTTAATTTCTCTCATCAATTTTTTAGTGGCTTTAAAAATAGGTTTTTACATATTTTATCAGATTTATACCTACATTTGTATTGATGCTATTGTAAATGATTTCTTTTCTTTTCTTTTCTTTCTTTTCTTTTTTTTTTTTTGAGACAGAGTCTCACTCTGTTGCCCCAGCTAGAGTGCAGTGGTATCATCATAGCTCACTGCATCCTAGGCTCAAGGGATCCTCCTGCCTCAGCCTTCCAAATAGCTGGGATTATAGGCATGTGCTACTATGCCTGGTTAATTTTTTCTGTTTTTAGTAGAGACACGGGGTCTTGCTCTTGCTCAGGCTGGTCTTGAACTCCTGAGCTGAAGCAATCCTCCCGCCTCGGCCTCCCAGAGTGTTAGGATTATAGGCGTGAGCCACCACGCCCAGCCCATTGTTTTTAATTTCAATTTTCAATTGTTCGTTGCTAGTATATATAAATATGATAGATTTTTGTATATTAATCTTGTAACCTGTAACCTTGCTAAACTCAAGTAATAGTTCTAGGGGCTCTTTTGTAGATTCCACTGGATTTTTCTGCATAGATAACCATGTCTGTGAGTAAAGACATTTTTACTTCTTTCCAATCTGGATAGATTTTATTTCTTTTTCTTGCCTTATTTCACTGATTAAAGCCTATAGTACACTGTTGAAAAGAAGTAATAAAAACAAACATCCTTGTCTTGTTCTTGATCTTAAAGGGGAAGCGTTCAGTCTTTCAGCATTAAGTATGATGTTAGTTGTATGGTTTTTTGTAGATGCCCTTTATCAAGTTAAAAAAGTTCCTTTCTAGTCCTAGTTTGCTGAGAGTTTTTATCAGGAATGGATGTTGGATTTTTTCAAATGCTTTTTGTGTGTGTGTGTCTACTGAGATAATCATATAGTTTTTCTCTTTTAGTTTGCTAATATGGTAAATTGCATTGAATTTTTCTAATATTAAATCAACATTGTATTCCTGGGATAAACCACACTTGGTTATGATGTATTATCCTTTACTGTATTATTGTTGGCTTCGGTTTGATAAAAGTTTGTTTAGAATTTTTACATCTTTGTTCTTGAGGGATATTGGTCTATAGTTTTCTTGTAACGTCTTTATTTGATTTTGGTGGTATCAGAGTAATACTGGTCCTATAGAATGAGCTGGAAAGTATCCCCTAGCCTTCAATTTTCTGGAAAAATTTGAATTAAATTGGTATTATTTCTTAAATGTTTAGCAGAATTCACCAATAAGGCCATTTGGGCTTGGAATTTTCTTTGTGGGAAGGTTTTTAACTACAAATTAAATTTCTTTAATAGATAAAGGACTATTCAGGTTTTTAAAAAATTTTTCAGTGAGCTTTGGTAGCTTGTGTCTTTCAAAAATCTGTCCAACTTATCAAAGTTATGGAATTTATTGGCACAAAGTTGTTCATAATATTCTATTATTATCTTTTTTAATATCTATAGAATCTATAGGGATATCACTTCTCTCATACCTGATATTGGTAGCTTATGTCTTCTCTTTTTTTTTTTAGAGACAGGGTCTCACTCTGTTGCTCAGGTTGGAGCGCAGTAGTGTGATCATAGTTCACTGTAACCTCAAACTCTTGGGCTCCAATGATCCTCCCACCTCAGCCTCCCCAGTAGCTAGGACTACAGGTTCATGCTACCACACCCAGCTAATATTTTTGTTTTTTTATAGAGACAGGGTCTCGCTATATTGTCCAGGCTGGTCTCCAACTCCTGGACTCAAGTGATCCTCCCACCTCAGCCTCACACAGTCCTGGGACTGTAGGCATGAGCCACTCTGCCCGGCCTGTGTCTTCTCTTTTTTTCCTGATCAGGCTGGCTAGAGATATATCAACATTATTGACTTTCTCAAAGAACTAGCTTTTGGGTCCATTAATTTTTCTCATTTGGTTCCATTGATTTTCACTCTTTATTATTTCCTTTTGTCTTCTTACTTTGGATTTATTTTCTCTTCTTGTTTTAATTTTTTAAAGTGGAAACTAATGTCATTTCCTAATTTGAGACATTTCTTCTTTTCTAAGATATTCATTTGGTGCTATAAATTCCCCCTAACTACTCCTTTAGCTGCATCCCACAAATTTTAATATGTTGGGCTTTCACTTTTATTCAGTTCAAAATACTTTCTAACTTCCCTTTTAATTTCTCCTTTGACCCATAGGTTATTTATAAGCATATATTATTTAGTTGTCAAGTATTTAGGAATTTTCTTGAGATCTTTCTGTTCTTGATCTCTATTTTAATTCCATTGTGTCAGAAAACATACAGTGTATTATTATATTTGAATTTTTAAAAATTTATTAAGGCTTGTTTTGTTGCCCAGAATATGGTCTATTTTGGTAAATGTTTTGTGTGCGTGTGAAAAGAACATGTATTCTGCTGCTGTTGGGTGAAGTGTTCCATGAACGTTAATTAGATGAAGTTGGTTGACAGTATTATCTAAATCTTCTGTATCCTCATTGATTTTCCACCTACTTTTTCTGTCAATTATTGAGTGTGGGCTGTTGAATTTCAGAGTATAATTGTGGATTTGTCTATTTTTCCTTTCAGTTTTGTCGATTTTTGCTACATGTATTTTAACATTCTCTTATTAAGTGCATAAATGTTTAGGACTGGTATATCCTCTTGACTGGCCCTTTGATTATTATAAAATGACTTTCTTTGTCCCTGGGTTTCCCCTCCCTGCCCTGCAGCCTGGAAGTTCTTTCAAGGCAGTCAGCTGGGGATTCATAGACACCCTCGCCTCTTTTGTATCCCATCTCTCAAGGATCAGTGTCCTTCATTGCCTGTTGTCTGGTGTCTTGAAAACCACTGTTTCACATATGTTGTCTGTTTTTTTGGTTGTTTCAAGTGAGAAGGTAAATCTGGTCCCTGTTACTCCATCTTGGTCAGAAGCAGAACCAAATCATCACTTTAAAAAAAAATACAACTGTGAATATACTAAAAAAAACCCCACCAAATTATACACTTATGAATATTATGGTATATGAATTATATATCAATTTTTTAAAAAGCACCATCCTTCAGGGGCTTGTTTGTAGCCCTGGGCCTTGAAACAGTTCCACTAGGTACCAGGCACATGCCAACCTCAGGGACTTGGCATTTTGTCTTCTCTTTGTTGAGAAGTTTCTTCCTGCAGAAATACTCACTTCATTTAGGGTCTCGGCTCAAATGTCACTTTATCTAAGAGGTCTTCCCTGACCAAACCACTAGTATCCACTCCCACCTCCTGTCATTTCTATCCCCTTATCCAACTCTCTTTTTCTTTATTCTGTCTTTGACTGTTGAACGTATTATATGCTTATTTGTTTGTTTAACTTTTTGTCTATACTCATTAAAATGTAACTGTATGAGAACAGTGACTTTATTTTACTTACTGCAATATCCCTAGCAACTAGAACACTGGTTAGGACATAGTAGATCCGCAGTAAATATTTGTAGAATGACTACGCAAGAGGCTGAGGTGGGAAGATCACTTGAGCCCAGGAATTTGAATCTGCAGTGAGCCTGGGCCACAGAGTGAAATCCCATCCCTTAAAAAACAAAAAAAAGTAGAATGGATAAATGAATACATAAATCGTAAACAATGCGTGTGCAGTCACAGATTTGATATGCTAGCTGTGTTATTTTTTTTTCCTGTAATTTCTATTTTAACAGTTTTAAAGTACACGGTTAGGTATATATAGCCCAGAAAACCATGAGGTGAAGGCAGAATGAAAAATTTCTGGGCAGTGGCTTCACACAAGAGGAAAAACATTTCTCCTTATGCTCTGTGTGTTTGCTTCAAAACAACTAGTATCATCTGACACTTACCTCCTTCTGAGTCTTGAAGTTAATTTACTAAAAAGATTAGTGGAGCCTTGGCTTTGAGTCTGGGGCAACAGTTTGGCTTCCTGGGAAAGGCTGGGAGAGGCAGGAGGGCTGTTCCGCGTTGCAGTTCGCTGCTCCCGCGGCTGGCCGTGGAAAGTGCTATGACTGGCAGTGCCTCTTGGGAAGTGGATTCAACCCGGGGTGGTTGCACTGGTAATACTGTGTGTCGAAGCAACTGAGTTCTGTGATCAGGAATAGTGCTGTTTTCTTTGCCGTTCTGAATCACTGAGTGTCTATCACCTGTAGCTCTCTCACTGCAAACGTACCTATTTCGCCATGTCATTCCTCCAGATGCTGTGTTACTTTTTGGAAGGGCAGCGTGTGGATAAAAGTGGCAGGAACAGAAAGTCCTGAAGGCTGAGACTGAGGTCCTTCTCTTCCCTGGGAAATTCCCGAGCATGGGACTGGCTGGAGCAATTCCCCTTCCTCCAACAGCAATGTCCTCCAATTGACGCTCATGGTCACTGTAACGTCTCTGCTTCTGGCTTGAAGAAACACTTCTCTGCACTTCGTGTTGAGGAGAGTGGCCACTGCTGTTGTTGAGATCACTGCTCGACCTAACCTTAGCAAGTGAAAGACTGCTGCTTGAACTGGAATAACAGCATCCAGTTCTGAAGATTTTCTCCCCAACAACAATATGTGGCTATGATTTCATCATATTCCATTTTACTAAGAGATTCTTGAATTTCTTCTTGGGACTATCCCATTCTTGCTAAAATATCCATATGTATCTGATCTGAGATGTCTAGTTCTGCTTCCACAAATGGTTTAAGTTCATCTTCTTCATACCCTGCAATGAGCCACCTTCATGATTTCTTGCAGAATGCCTCGTTTCATTGGATTTAGCACCAGGAAATGTTTGAGAAGTTTTTTACAGTCTGTAGACATGTAGAAAGGGATTATATATTTCCCTGTCTATATGATTGCTCCTAGTTTTTTCAGGTGTTGCCCAGCAAAGGGAAGTGAGCCGGTGACAAGGACATACAGTATTACCCCAAGGTTCCATACATCCACCACAGGTCCATCCTATTTCTTGCTCTGGAGGAGCTCGGGGGCTGAGTATGGAGGAGTGCCACAAAAAATGTTTCCTGTTTACTGCCAAAAGTAAATTCATTGCTTAAACCAAAATCTGATATTTTGATGTTCATTTTAGCATCTAATAATAGATTTTCAGCCTTGAAGTCTCTGTGAACGATCTGTTTTTAATGGCAGCACTGGACCACAGACACGATCTGTCTAAATTTAGCTCTTGCTGCTGCTTCCTCCATTCTTCCATGCTCAACCAGATAGTCAAGGGCTTTCACCTCTACTTGCATATTCCATGATCGTGTAGAGTATTTTTCCAGTTTCAGTGACTTCGCATAACTTGGCTATATGTGGATGGTTCAAATTCTTCATTACCCTGACTTCTCTGAAGAACCTTTGTAGACTTGTTGGATTCAGTTGAGTTTTGTCAATTATTTTTATTGCAACCTCTCTGCCTGTAAGGATTTGTCTTGCTAATTTTAC
>VBSM01000272.1:94279-106631 GCA_008086735.1 Cheirogaleus medius
TTCCTATTTTCTTTTTTTCTAACTCACATTAAAATAAATGTATATAACTATTAAAATTTAAAAACTTACATTTATGCACTTCTAAAATCATTTCATCCATCACCCATTGGAATATATACCACACTTTGGGATATACCGAGTTAAATAAATGTAAACAAGTTCCCTTACTGCAGGACTTATAAGAACCTTTCATATGTAAACATATTAGAAGTATAGTATATTGGTAGGATATATTGTCCTTAGGATTTCCCAAAGGGATCATTTTTTTGTACATCATTTTGGGCTATGTTCCATAGAAGATATTCTGAAATACATTGCATAATGCACATAAAGGAGTGATACCATACCTGGTATATAGTTGGAGCTCAGTCACAATTATTTCTCTCTATAGCCATATAAACTTCTCTAACTTTTTTTAAAGTAACTTTAGACATTAATTTAGTTTTCAAGGGAAAAGAGTTTTCCTCAAGGGTGATTTTTAGAAAGATGTTGTGATAACATTTATAGCAGTAGCAGCAGGGAGAGGGGAAATATGCCCACAGTATTACCTTAGAAGTGTGAATTTGCAAAGCCCGTGTGCCTAAGCTCCTGGGCCCTACATGGCATTGCTTTAGGAGCATGCATTCGCCAAGCCTCTAATCCTGCCACTGAGTCAGGCCTGATTTAGGGCATTGCCCACCCAGGCCTTCCTCAGGAGTAGAGACCAGATTCCCAGATTAGCACACTTCTCTACTCCATTAGGTCTTCTATTAAGAAAAGGAAGGCTTAAAATGTTAACAGCTAAATATTAATTAGTATGGCCTTTAAAAGCGTGCCAATCCGTAGTTTGGAAACTTTAATCAAAGGCTAGTTGTGTTTAGGCTTGAGTGTGACTCTGAACCTTTCTGGGGCTGAACTTTCTGGGGTGGCTTACTGCCCTAGACTGCTTCCTGAGGCCATTCCATCTTTGGGGAGGTGCTAAGCCTGCAGGTGCTTTCACTTGCCCCGCACCCGACTGAACTCCAGGCGCTCTGAACTCTGTGTTTCTCTTCCAAACTCGGAGTAAAAACATGGCAGCGTGATGAGGAAGAGAAAGAGGAGAATAATAATTATGATGACGGTGATGTGTATCGGGCAGTTCCTGTGTGGAAGGCCCATGCTAAGCACATGGAATATGCTCTCTTTTAATCCTTGCAAACACCATTGTGGTGGCTGCTGTTGTTGCCTCCGCTTTGTAGCTGAAGAACACAATGCAGTTTCACGTGGCTAGCAACTGTTTGAGCTCCCTTTTGACTCCAGCTCACGGTCAGTCTGGTTGTCCAGGAGAAAAGCCTCTCCCACGACACAGCTGATCCCTGTGCCCCTGGGGAGTGTGGCTGGATTGTTGAGATTAACAGACACCTCACCTGCGCTTCTTACACCTCGCCCAAGGTCCCCCAGAGGTCCAGGTGCTCTGGTTGTGATCTGAATCTCGCATCAGAGATCTGTACACTTGCTCAGGAGCCGCCTTTGTGCTTTTCACACTGAGGATTCTCACAGGCTTCTCACTTTCTTACAAACCTGTTTCTTGGTTTCTTTCAAGAGGCCACATTGCCCATGTCCTCACAGAACCTAAGAGACAGGAGATGGCTGGTCTCAGGGGCCAGCAGCCAGGATCTCCGGGGTGTGTGGGACCTCTGGGTTTTGGAGCAAGCCTGCTCTAAAGTTCTTACCCACAAGGGTTCGGAACTCTGTCTCACTTTCCACTCTGGGAATGTCTCCTCCTCCCCATTTGGTCCCCACCTCTCTGCTGTGGGGTTTGCTGTGGCTGCACCTGCTCCATGTCCTCCAGCCCTCTCTTCCAGTCTCCGACCTGGGACCCCACCTCACCCTGCATGGCATTCAGTTGTGTCCTCTCCTTACCCCACTTCTCACCTCAGGAATCAGGAAGCCCCAAAGCCTTGGGGTTTTGTGTTTGTTTGTTTTTTTAAATTGTGGAGATATATATATATATATGGCATAAAATTTACCATCTTAACCATTTTTAAGTGTACAGTACATTCACATTGTTCTGCCACATCCCTACCGTCCGTCTCCAGAATGTTTTCATCTTCCCCACCTGAAACTCTGTACCCATGAAACAGTGACTCCCCGTTCTCCCCTCTCCCCAGTCCCTGGCAACTGCCATTCTACTCTCTCTCTTCTTTCTTTATTGATGTATCATAGTTGTACATATTTTGGGGGTACAGGTGGTATTTTGATACATTTATATAATATGTAATGATCAAATCAGGGTAATTGGGATATCTCTCACTGCAAACATTTGTCTTTTCTTTGTGATGGGAACGTTACAAGTCTTCTTTTCTAGCTATTTTGAAATATAAAATAAATTATCGTTAACTGTAATTTCCCTACTGTACCATCAAATACTGGAACTTACTCCTTCTATCTAACCGTACGGTAGTTCCCATTAACCAAGATCTTTTCAGTCTCTCCTTCCCCCGTCCCTTCCCAGCCTCTGGGAACCTCAATTCTGCTCTCTACCCCCATGAGATCCACGTTTTTAGCTCCCACATATGAGTGAGAACATGCCATATTTTGTCTTTCTGTGCCTGGCTTATTTCACTTGACATAAGGACCTCCAGTTCCATCCATGTTGCTGCAGATGACAGCATGTCATTCTTTTTAGTGGCTGAATAATATTCCATTGTGTATAAACGATGTTTTCTTTATCCATTCATCCACTGATGGGCACTTAGGTTGATTCCATATCTTGGCTATTCTGAATAGTGCTGCAATAAACATAGGAGTCTAGATGTCTCTTTGAGATAGTTTTCCTTTCTTTTGGATATATACCGAGCAGTGGGATTGCTGGATCACATGGTAGTGGTATTTTTAGTTTTTTTGAGGAACCTCCATACTGTTTTCCATAATGGCTGTTACATTCTCACCAACAGTGTAGGAGCATTCTCCTTTGCCCCATCCTTGGCAGCATTTATTTATTTATTTATTTATTTTGTCTTTGATGATAGCCATTCTAACTGGGGTGAGGTGACATCTCATGGTGGTTCTGCTGTGCATTTCCCTGATGATTAGTGATGTTGAGCATTTTGTCATACACCTGCTGGCCACTTCTATGCTTTCTTTTGAGAAATGTCTATATTCAGGCCTTTTGCCCATTTTTTAAATCAAATTATTTGGTTTTGTTTGTTTGTTTTTGCTATTGAGTTGTTTGAGTTCCTTATATATTCTGGTTATTAATCAGTCCCTTGTTCCTTAAACACTAACTCCCCATTCTCCTCTCTCCTCAGTCCCTGGCAACCACCATTCTACTTTCTGTCTCTATGAATTTGACTATTCTAGACACCTCGTAAGTGCTATGATGGGTGGAATCATGCGATACTTGTCCTTTTGTGGCTCACTTATTTTAATTCATATAATATCTTTAAGGTTCATCCATGTTGTAGCATGTGTCTGAATTTTCATCTTTTTTAAAGCTGAATGATATTCCACTGTATGTATGTACCACATTTTTATTATCTATTCAGCTGTCAACAGACACTTGGGTAGTTTCCACCTTTTTGCTGTTGTGAATAATGCTGCTATGAACAAGGTATACAAGTCTCTCCTCTCCTCCTTTTGTCATGGAGTTCTTGTATGCCTATGTTTTTCTGTTGGGTTAGGGCTGGAAGGCTGCTAAGCTCTATGGTGTCAGCCCCTCACTCTACACCTGTGGAAACCAAGGTGCAGATGGAGAAGTGACTTGTCTAGGATCCGACCTAGCTAGCAGGATAGCCAGGCCTCGGGCCTCTTGACCCTGCCCCATGTGTCCTCCACCCTGTCCTGCTGCCTCCTGCTTTGGCCCAAGCCTCAGGCCTCTAGGGTGGAATGCTGAGCAGATCCTCTCCCTACTTACAGCAGGGCCAGGTGTTTCTGGGCCTTCCCACCCATATGGCTCCCAGCCCCACGCTCTACCTAGCCAGCCTCTGGAACTTTGCATCTTTCTTCCATCAGCGGAGAACAGCAGTGGGGTCTGAGTCTCCAGACACCCCTTCCTACCTCAGAGCTCTTGGGCCCAGCTCTGCAGCCTCTCTGTCCCCTGCTTCCCCAGAAAGAGCTCAGTCTTTGCAAAGAGCAAAAGCCTGGCTCTTCTGCACCCTCAGAAGCTGGGACATTTCCACCCTGGCTTCTACCCAAACCTCGGACACAAGTGCTGTTGTCTTCCCAGAGGGGCCTGAACCTGGCTTTTCCCCGAACACTTGAATCCACATTCTTTCTGGGTATCGAGAGAAGGGAACAGTAGAAGGGTAAGGATTTTTTCTGAGCCAGGGGCTTTACCCAGTAGGCTTCTATGCTCAGCAGCCCTTAGGCCAGCTGTAGAGTGGGTACTCCCCATGGCCCCAACTAAGAATAGGGTGCAGGCAGAGCTGGTCTGTCCTCCCACCCATCCTCCCCTCCCCCTGCCCGTGGTGATGTGAGAGGAATTTCCCTCTTTCCCTTTGTGAGGGAGCATGGCTGCTGGCCTGAGATTATGGAACCCAGCCCTGCAGGCCTTCGCTGACCCTTTGTCCTGCCTGCATGGGCCCTGCTGCCTGAATGCCTCACTGATCTCTGCGGTGCCTGGGGCAGTGCTTGCTCCCAGAAAGCTCCTCACACTGAGGTCAGATCTCCTCCCAAACCCCCTCCTGCTGTTGCTCCTTCTGCCCTCAGCAATGATGGCTGTTACTAAGGACCAAGACTTTCCTTGAAGGCCTGTGCTAAAGGCTTTACAAGGATTGCTTTATCCCATTTTTGTAACAGTTTTGCTAAATTGAGATTAGTGAGATAAATTGAGATTAGTAAAGTGAGATTAGATCACTTTATAGGTGAGCACAGCGGCTCTGCAGCCAATATACCTCGGCACTGCTGTGCTAGTTGGTAAAACAGTGAAATCCTCTGTACCACTGGAAGATTGCTACTGCAGCTACTGCTGCCCTGTGCCCCCAGGCCCTTCCCCTGGGGACCCCAGATCTCCTGCTCCTGCACCTGTCCAGCAGCTCTCTGACTAGTTGGGCCCCTGCAGGTGAAGGAACTGAGACTCAGAGAGGTGAAGTAGCCTGTTCCAGGTCACACAGCTGATTAGAGCCCCCTTCCTTCTGATCCCAAAGCCAGGGATCTTAGTCCTGCTCTGTGCCCATCATAGCCCCACTAGCTAACCTGGGATCTGAAAGACCCACCACCGGCCGCAGAGTGAGCTCAGAATCAGCCCAGGGAGGCTTGGACTCAGTGATGAAGGTGTGAGTGGAGCTCGCATGCCCCCCACCAAGTCTCAGCACAGCCTGGGCACATTCCGAGCTTGTCAGCACCCCAAACTCCAGATGTTTCTCCTCTTTCATTGCTGACTATCAGGTCATATACTCCTGCAGTTAACGTGGGGCAAAAGCCCAAATTTCAGAACTTCATGTTGATCACTGTTAGAAGTCATGTGACCAGTTTGGTCCAAGCACACTAGCCTGACCAGTGGGTGTGAGATCTCCCCTGTCTGCCTTTGTTTTGGGTGATGCTACCTGCTCTGGGCCCCAAGTGTCACCTCTGTCAGCTTTTGCTTTGTGCTCTCCCCAGTTCTGGTGACTGGGGGGCTCCTGTACCATTTAGGCAGAGACAGCCTCTGGACAAAGACCTTTTACCCCCATTGTGAGATCTGTATCCAAATGGGATATACCCTCACAGTTGTTGCAAAGGATAAGTGGAAAAATTCAAACTGTAAGCTCCTTGAAGAAAGGGACTGTGTCCTTCACCCACCATTGTATCCCTGAATCCAGCTGCATCCGGCATCTATTAGGTGCTTACTTATTATTTATTGAGCAAGGGAGGGAACAAGACACCTTGTGAGGGGCTTGGCACATAGTAAACTTCAGTAGATGCTGCTGTTGTGATTGCTCTAGTATGATTTATAATATTATTTATGAGGATGGCTTGGTGCTTTAAAGAATAGGCCCTATCACCTGTGTGGTTAGGGACCACTGACCCATGCCCCTGTGTCTGAGGAGGCCCAGGAGTGGGGCTCCAGCCTCTGGCTTAGGGATACCACATCTTCCCCCAGTGGTATGTGAATTGGACCCTGAGCCTTGGGTACCTGGGTATGTTCATAATCCATCCAGCAAATACTTCTGAGTACCTGCTTTCTTTTGGGCTATGGGGATGTAGCAATTGGCAAATCAAAGCCTCTGCTCTCATAAGGCTTATGTTAGAGCAGGGCGGGGATACAGAGCATAAACTGATGTCTTAAAAGGCTCCCTGTGGTTCCGGCGTGGATAGCAGACTATAGGGGAACCAGGGCAGCATTGTGGAGACCAGTTAAGAGACTCCTGATGGTGGACTAGGGCACTGGTGGAGGAGGTGGCAGGTGGGGGGGGGTGTCCTGGATGTGTTTTGAAGGAGGAAGCGATAGGATTTGTTGATGGGGTGTATGGGATGGGGCAGGGGTTAGAGAGGGAAGAGTCTTTGGCCTGTACAACTGGTAGAACAGAGTTGTTTCTCAAGGTTAGAAAGAATGGTAAAAAGCACATTTTGGAGGGAAATCAAGAGTCTAATTTTGGACATGTTAAATCCAAGATGCCTTTCACACGTACAAGTAGTAATCAGGGCAGCAGCTGGATGTCTGAGCCTGGAGGGGAGACGTGTGGGCTGGAGATGGAAATCTGTGAGTCGACGTGTAAAGTCAGGAGATGAGAGATCACCAAGGAGTGAATGTGTAGAGGCTGAGAGGACAGAGCAGTTGGAGAAGAGCCAAGTGAGTAGTGGTGTCCCCCGGCAAGTGAAGAAGGTGCTTTGCAAAGGAAGGAGACATCAACCGCATCAGATGCAGGCGAGGAGGCCAGCGGGATGAGGACTGAGAAGCACTGTTGGATTTAGTGACATGGAGGTCACTGGGGACTTGACTAGATAGGTTTTGGTGGAGTAGTTGAGAATAAAATTCTGATTAGAGTGGGCTCAAGAAAGAGTTAGGGAGAGAATGAGCAGGCACAGAGACTGGTCAAGTCAAGGAGTGTGGCTGTAGAGAGGAACAGAGAAGTGGACAGCAGCTGGAGGGAGAGAGAAGACTGGGGCGAGGTTGTGTTTTTTCTTGTAATTTTAAATTTTAATTTAATTTGATTTTTTAAAATGAAAGAAATTATAGCATGTTTACATACTGATGGAAATAAACCAATAGAGAACAGGATGATGCAGGAGAAGGAGGGACAACAATAGTGGCAGTGTCCTTGCATGGGAGGTGGGGGACAGGAGCCAGTGCCCAGCTGGAGGGGCTGGGCTTGGACAGGAGCAGGGCCAGGTTGGCCACTGTAGCAAAAGGGCAGGTGGAGCAGGTGTTTCAGAGAAATGGAGATAGGTTGGGTTTTTTCCTTCGTATGATTTTTTTTATTGAGATATAATTCACATGTAAAATTCACACATACAAGTTCAGTGATTTTTAGTGTATTCACAGAGTTGTGCAACCACAGATTGCTGATTGATTCACAAATCAGTAATCACTGGAATCACCACTATCTAATGCCTGAACATTTTCGTCACCTCCTCAACACCCCAGACTCATGAGAAGTCACTCCCCACTCTCCCTCTCCTCAGTCCCTGACACCACTAATCTGCTTTTTGCCTATTCTGGACATTTCATATAAATGGCATCATACAACACATTGTCTTTTGTGACTGGCTTCTTTGATTTAGCACAATGTTTTCAAGGTTCATCATGTTGTTGTGTTATCAGAATTTCATTTCTTTTTATGCACGAATGATATTCTAGTATGTGGATGTACTACGTTTTGTTTATTCTTTCATCAGTTGGTGGGCATTTGGGTTGTCTCCATTTTTTGGCTATTATGAATAGTTATAATGTGCAAATTTCTGTGTGGATATATGTTTTAAATTCTCTTGGGTTTGTACCTAGAAGTGGGATTGCTGGGTCATATGGTAACTCTATGTTTAACATTTTGAGGAATTACCAAACTATTTTCCAAAGTGACTGCACCATTTTACATTCCCACCAGCAGCGTGGAAGGGATCTGCCACCTCTGAGGTGCATTGATTTGAGGTGGAGGCACATGGAGTTCATCTCCTGGTGGATCTGTTGCGGTTTCTGAGCTGAGAACGGGAGCTGGATGAAAGAGGTGGTGGGCAGTGGTTGCCCAGGTAGCAGGAGAATGACTAGAGCAGGATGGGGTGGTGGCGGCTTGGAAGGCCCTGGAAGTTGGTGCTCGGGACTTTAAAGGAAGCCAAGCCAGGGCACAGCCATGAGTTTTCTCCTCTCAGCCACACGTGGCTGCCCAGGTACAGGTGTGGCGTGGGTAGAGAGTTGTAAGCAGGTGGGGGTGTGTGTGGAAAGCATGGCCTCCAGGCCTTCATCCTCCATCTCCGTCCTCACCTCTCCTTTGAGACCTGCTCCTCCTCACCGGCCTTGGGGACGCTGCTGCTGGCTTCCTGCTTAAAGACAGGCTGGCATGAGGAGCAGAACAAGGCTTGGACTCAGACAGGCTTGGGTTCAGACCCTGCCTCTATTGCTCATTAGCAGTATGAACCTGAGCAGGTCACTAGTCTTGTCCTGCCTCGCTTTCTTACAGTTTGCATACCAACTCAGGGGATGGTGGACCGCATGAAAGCTTTTCCCCGCGCCTCCTCACTGCATTCCCTGCAGCTGCAGTAGTGTGGCCTCTAGAATGAGCATCCTCTGGGGGTGGTGGCCAGCGCTTCTTCCCCAGTGCTGTCCTTAAGTCAGCATGTTGAGGAGGTTGGGATCACTGTAAGAGGGAATCTTCCCCATGGCCAGGGAGCAGCCAGTCCCCACTATACAGGACTTTATCTCCTTCCCCTGTGGAGAGTCCCAAGGGGTCCGGCTGTCCCCACCCTGGCAGCACTTTGGAGAAGTTGCAGAAAGCAGCCCTTTTTCTGAGAACAGTGCAGGGCAGATGTATTTAGCCTTTTTTCCTGCCTGGCATCCAGCCCTACTCAATACATGCCCCTTACTCAGAAAGGGGAGCACAAATTAAAATAAAGAGCATGCCTCGCTATGTATGCCCAACTAAGTGACATTATTTTATTTGACTCTATTCCCAGGAAGGGCACAGGCTTCCTCACCTAACTCTTCTGTAAAATGGGCATAATCATTGCTGCTTCCCATGGTGGGTCTGTGGATTAGAGGCACTTAGAAAACTCTAGGCATGGTCCTTGGAGGCATATTATCTCTAGAAATTATTATCTCTATTGTTTGATATTCCAGCACCCTATTTCACACTGAAGGGTGTGTCATAAAAGTTAAAAAGTCAGTTTTTAGTGATTTCCCTTAAAGCTGGAGTGGGCTGTTTCAACACAGTTATGGCATTTCCTATAGTGTGCATGTCATTTGTCTAGTCATTCTGCAAGTATTTTGGGGGCCCTCATTGGGTGCTGAAGCTTTTGGAGGACCCAGGGAAATGCAAGTCAGGCTCCCGCCCTCTGGGGCTGCACACATGGTGGGAGCTGAGCCAGGCTGACAGACACAAACTTGGAGGAACTGATGACACGTGCAATAGGAAGGATTCAAAGACAGAGGTTAGAGGCTGGGCCCTCTTCTGAGAGGAGGGGAGCTGGACTGCATCCCAGCTAGAGGGTGACCGGGACAGCTGGCGGAAAGGAGGGGAAAGGGCATTCTAGGCAGAGGTCACGGCTTGGGCAAAGGCTTGCCTGAGACACAGCCTGGCCAGCTTTAGGATGGCCAGATGGTGTGGTTCTGGTTGAAGAAAAAAGACCAGACACTTGGGCCTTTGGGAAATAGGAATGCCCTCCCTCCCAGTTTGTGGCCTTGAGCACATCCCTTCAACTCCCTGGGCCTTAATTAATGTCTCCATCTGTGCTAAGGGGGTGATAATACCTTTCTTCTAAAGCTCTGTAGAGGACAGAGGGTGGGCGCATAAAGCCCTGGCACAGTGCTTGCTGCCAGCAGGAACACAGTGAATGGGACGACTTTCAGCCAAAGGGCTCTGTACCCTGGGCTGCAGGTACTGCCAGAGCTGCCAGACCCCATGCTGGGGTTTACCTCCCTATGGAAGCCCGAGAAGGAGGAGGATAGGAAGGAGGAGGAGGGAGAGGGGGAGAAGGCAGAGAGAGGGGTGAGAAGGGGCAAGGAGAGGAGGAGGGAGAAGAGAAGAGGGGAGGAGGGGGAAGGATGAGGAGATCTTGACAGTCACATGGGACACAGGCTGGTGCCCCCCCATGCTGGCTGCCTGGGACCGCATGCCATGCCAGCATGTAGGGCTTGGCTGCTGAAATCCACAAGACCCAAGAGTGGTCCCAGGGTCTCTGCTTAAATCCAACTCTGCAGCGCTGCTGGCCCCCACCATCCCCAGGTAGGGGGTTGGGGCAGAGCAGATGAGTGTGCACAACACTGACCCTCTCTGTCTCTAGAATCTCCGTTTCTCTTTTTCCTTCCTCCTGCTCCAGTCTGGCTCCCTCTCCCCGGGCAGAACACCTCTTCTCCACAGTGACTAATACTTTCTGTCTCTGGAGTCCTCCTACCTTCAGGACATCAGGCCTAAGGAATGCAGAGGAAATCATAATTTCTTAAAAGCACAGCTGCCCATTATCTTCAGCCTCCCCCAGGGAGTCTTGGAGGCAGAACTGCCGACAGGGGCCCTGTAACCAGGCATTTCCAGGTGTGTGTGTGTGTGTGTGTGTGTGTGTGTGTGTGTGTGTGTGTAGGGGAGGGCTGGAGGTGGGGCGGACCCCCTCAACCAAACTAGGCCCAGCTCAGAACTCCCCTCCTGCTCCCTGCTTGCACCTGCCCTCCTGGGCCAAAGAATAGCTTTGTGCTGTTCCTGGGCAGATTTTGTCTCTTCAGTTTTATCTGCAATTATTGATGTATTCAGGGTTTATATATTTTCTTAAGACAATTTTCATTTATATTTTCTTAAATCATAGATTTCAAGAACTGAAAATTTATTGCTACAAACTGTATATAATTTTCTCTCATAATGAACTATGCAGTTCCATCCCTAGTCATATGCCTATTCTCATCCCAAATGCTTATTTGTCTTTTCTTTTTTCTCTGATAAGAATTGGTGAAGTTTTTTTTGTTTCTTTGTTGGTTTGGGGTTTTTTCTTTTTTCTTTTTTTTTTTGGTCCTTTGAAAGAATCAGCTTTTGATTTTTAGGTATCAACTACTTTCTCTCTCCTCCCACTTTGGTAATTTCTGCTTTTATTGATTTCTTCTTTCTTTGGTTTTGTTTTATTTTCCTTTCGTAGCCCCTTGCTTAGTGAACACCTTTCGGACCACATAGAAATCTCTAAGACAAACGCCAGGGACCGCACGTTTTTGGGCAAGCTGCATGTTATTTAAATCATCATAACTCCAGATCATAATGCACTTTAGGTGTTGTTTTTCAATAATTATAACATTTTTATTTACAAAAACAAACAACTAATTAAACAATTAAAGTTCCTAGTACTTTTTTAACGTATGATACTGCATAAAACATTTATTATGTCACCTTTCTTCATTCTTGATGTTTCATTTTCAAATTTGGTGGTAAACCTCTACTCTCCCTAAGGGACAAGACAGTGTGTTGACATCTAAGGTCCATAACAGATGGCGTGCAAAACACGAGAAAACTCGTGAGCGGTCCAAAAGGTGTTAATCTTCAGTTTTGTTTTCTGAAATGCATTTAAAGCTGTAATTTTCCTCTGAGTACCACTTTGGCCTCAAACCAGAGGTTTTATTACTGTTCATTGTCCTTCTCTAAATTGTTTGTAATTTCTGCTTTGCTTTTCTCTTTAACTGGAGAGTTACAGAGCAGTATAACTTTTTAAATTTTCAAGTGGATAGATCCTTTTATACTCTGGTTTCTGTTCATTTCTGATCTTATTACATTATAGGTTGAGCATCCCTTATCCAAAAATCTGAAATCTGAAGTGCTCCAAAATCTGAAACTTTTTGAGCACTTACATGGTGCCACAGTGGAAAATTCCACACATAAGTACTTAACACAAACTTCCTTTTGTTTGCAAAATTATTAAAAAATATCATATAAAATTACCTTCAGGCTATGTATATAAGCTATATATGAAACATAAATGAATTTCATGTTTAGATTTGGGTCCCATCCCCAAGATGGCTATTATACATATGCAAATATTCTAAAATCTAAAACACTTCTGGTCCCAAGCATTTTGAATAAGGGATAATTAACCTGTATAGATAAAACATAACATATATGATTTCTACTTTTTAGAATTTGTTGAAATTTTTATTTATGGCCTAATATATGGCCAATATAGTTCATGTGTTTAAAAATGCTTATTCATGGCTGGGCGTGGTAGCTCACACCTGTAATTTTAGCACTCTGGGAGGCCGAGGCGGGAGGATGGCTCAAGGTCAGGAGTTCGAAAC
>VBSM01000272.1:116411-133666 GCA_008086735.1 Cheirogaleus medius
CTCCTAAGATTAATTCTTAAGCTGCACAATTATATGGCAAGCCCTCAACAGTCTGAGCTCTGCCTTTGTGCTCTGTCCCCATGTGTCTGTTGGCTGCGAGACCTCTGTGAAGCCACAGCAATGTGTGGACATCTGACCGCACGCGGTGACAATGGATGGGAGATACTGACTGTGTTCTGGCCAGTGACGTCCAGTATTCTCCTCTAAAACAACAACTCCGTCCCCCTCCCCCATGCATTTTAAGTGTCAATCATTTTTATTTTCTTATAAAAAGTGCTTTTCTTTTCCAAATGTATTATAATGAAAGGCATTAATTCTGCCATCAGAATAAAGTTATGAAAAATAACACAGTTCTTCCGTCTGATCACAATCGGCTTCCTTCCATCTCATTGAGGGAGGCCTGTGCGTTTTTCCTGAGCCCCCCACACGTGGGACATGAGCACTTCCTGCTTTTTTGTGTTCCCTGCTGCGGGAGGAGATGAGCGCTGGGGAGTGTGTCCTGGCCTCATGGAGCCTTTGTTCTCCTCCCTTTGCCAGCCCACGGCTCGGTGTAGACATGGCGCTGGAAACTCCTCCAATGGGGTCACGTTGGTCACGGCTCCCCATGTGCTGCTCCCTTTCGGCTGGAGGTGCTTCCTCAGCGTTCACGGTGCAGACAGAAACCTCGTGTAAACATGGCCGAGCGCCCGGGCTCGTAGACACAGACCAAACAAGAGCTGGGCCGGGCGGGTTTGTCTCCGGGGTGGCGGCCGGCACGCAGTAGCCAGGCTCAGCTGGGATCGGAGTCCTGCCCGGGGTCCAGCCTCTCCTGCCAGAGTCCTCTCTGGAGGGGCCCAGAAAGGGACAGAAGTCACCGCAAGGTAGAGAAACAGGCCTCAGAAAGGAAACTGAATAGAATCAGAACGTATTTCAGTTTGATGAGTGAAACAGTCTTTTGTCTTCAAGTATATAAAAAGATCATTTTTATTCTATTTTTAGGGAATTATTAAGTGTCTCTGTGACTAGAGAACAAGAGGGAATTAGAAAAGCCATTAGTAAAACTTTCCAACCTTACAGAGTGAGAAGCCACCAAAGGCGTCTTGAGGCTGTTGGGGGCCAGGGGCTCTGTGGGGGGCTTTGAAAGCACCTGGGCTCCTCAGAACCTCTGAGAATTTCTAAGGGTGGTGCAGGGCTTTGGAAACCTCAGTGTCACTGTGACCGAGTGAGCTTTGCCTTCCAGATTCCGTACATAGAAACCAGTGCCAAGGACCCACCTCTCAACGTCGACAAAGCCTTCCATGACCTCGTCAGAGTCATTAGGTGAGTGCCGCCTCCCTAGAAACGGCCCCTGCAGCAGCGAGAGAGGGCTTGCAGGACGCAGCTCCAGCTCTGAGGCCATGGGCAGTCCTGGGCCTGGCTTGGGGTTTCTTGTCCCTCTCTCCATTTCTTTCCCTCGCCCTTTCCATCCTCCTCTGCCCAACCACAAAGAGGCGCGTAGGTGCTGCCTGCTGCACGCTGCTGAGGGGCGGGGCCTTCCTGCCTAGGGCAGCGGCTCAGGCTCCCCAGCAGGCAGCTCCCTCCAGCCCGTCTGCGGTGTTCTCCCCACACCGGAGCTTCAACACGGTACAAAGTAGATCCCTTTCCTCTTCCCTGCCCTTGGACATTTCCCCTCAACAACCAAAGTTTTGATTCTGGGGCTCGAATTTCAGAGGCGTGGCACGTGTCCTTTCCAGACCCCCACACACTGTCCAAGTATTGTCAGCAGTCCTAGTGTGTTCCTTTGCATGGTCAGGGGCCAGACCTTGGTCACCTCATGTGCTCGTGACTGAAACAGCTTCCTGGCCGCGTCCCCTGCCGCCCACCCCTCCCGTGTCCCAGATTCAACACGCAGAGCAGCCCAAGCAGCGTTCTCAGACACCCCGTGTTCAGAGTGAGGCCTTATGCTGGCAACCCAGAGGGCTGCTGGTGAGGTGCGAAATCAGACCCAGGGCTCTGACAGGGTCCTTCCCTATTCACCAGCCCCCAGTCCCCCAAACACACGCAGCGAGCTTGTTTTCTCATTATTCCCCAGCATAGTGGGGAACACCGCAGTCTTCACTTTCTGTGCTTGCAGTTTTGCACTCTTGAGCTGACTTTCCCTGGGGCATTTGCCTCTGTTTAAGATACAGCAGGCACTGCTGCGTAGACTGTGCTGTTGCCTGGGTGTGGACCTGCAGGTCCAAGGGCAGGTTTTCGACAGGGGAAAAGTTAAGAGAAAACGTGTAGAGGGTTTTGCACTCAGTTGACCTATCATTTTATTTAAAATATGAAATATTTTAAACAGAAACAGAGGCCAAAACTGCATAAAACATAGAACATGATGTTGCTTATGATTTACAGCATAGCATCATGTCAGCAATTCCCATCCATGGGGTGATTTAAGTGTGTCCCTACTCTCCCTCCCAGTTTCATTGCTCAGGAGATGCTGTGGGCCGGGCCTTCCTCCCACCG
Source organism: Cheirogaleus medius (assembly GCA_008086735.1). Taxonomy (NCBI): domain Eukaryota; kingdom Metazoa; phylum Chordata; class Mammalia; order Primates; family Cheirogaleidae; genus Cheirogaleus; species Cheirogaleus medius. The sequence continues at coordinate 118,881 of VBSM01000272.1, forward strand.
GGACAGCGGCACCTCTGAGCCCTCCCCACCCGCCACCCCTGCCAGAAAGCGCTGCCTCTGCCGCAGATCCAGGGCTGAGCGGGGAAAGGGCCCGAGCAGAAGCAAAACCCATTCTGACTTTGCCCTTCTGTCCTTTATTGTTTCAAAAGGCAACAGATTCCAGAAAAAAGCCAGAAGAAGAAGAAGAAAACCAAATGGCGGGGAGACCGGGCCACTGGCACCCACAAACTGCAGTGTGCAATCTTGTGACAGGCCCAGGGCCCGGGGCACAGTAACAGTGGCCTGGCGAGCCCTCGGGACCCTTCGCTGCCTAACTGCACTGAAACCATTTCTAACCACCACCCTTGGCATGGGACTTGGCACGGGAAGGGAGAAGGGGAGGGTGGGCAGGGAACAGACAGGGTCTGGCTTTGCCCAGAGGGCTTGGGCTTTCCCATCCCTCACAAGGGACAAGGAAGCCACCCGTAAACAGAAGCAACATTTCCAAGCCCCCCATGTGTCGATTCCATCTGGCTCCTCCCTGTCTTGGTGGGTGTGTTGTTTCTTTTAACTACGTAGCGTTGGTTTGATGTGGAAGTGTTTATCCACATACAAAGTACAAAACAAGCCATGAACAAGCCTTTCCTTTCCTTGCCCCCAGCCCACAGCTTGGGTGTATTTTGTAGATTTTTAAATTATTTTAGTGATTATTATTTTATTAAAGGGGTCTGGGCCTACTGCCTGGTGAAGCTTCAGGTTTTCAGCAGACCTCTCTGGTCATATGTCTGGAATATTGTTTTTTTTTTCAACTGAGTTTTCCCAGCAGTGCCAAAACTCAACTCCATGTGAAAGTAGAGTGACGGAGAGGACAGAAGTCAATGGGGATGGTGGCTGGAGGCAAGCAGACCCTCCTTATGGCCTAGAAACTGGAGAAGAGAGAGATGTGCTTACCCGGACGTTTTGCTATGATTGAGGATGCAGATATTAGAAAACAGAATTTTATTTTGCTGAGGGGAGTGGCTGGCACAAGCATGTTAGTTCTAAAAGGGGTTTTCACTATTCTGGAAATGTATAAACTAAAGCGGGCTGATTGGCTGTGCAAAAGTGTTGATTTTTCAGACAGTGTGGGTTAAGTTCTGAGTTCTTCCCAGCTGTCTGAGAGGGTTTCTCCAATCTGTCTCTTACTGATTTCTCATATCACCTGTGCTGCTTGGTGTCCCTCTGATACAAACACATTGATGCATCAAGGTAAGCTCATGTGGACACCATCCAGAAAACTCTAGTTTATGTGAATCATGATTCAATACTGTTATCACTAAAACAGCACCAACACCTGAAGCCATTTTCCCTTTGAGTCAACAGTCCACCACACCTGCAAGCCCAGTAAATGAGCAAAACCCTTCCAGTATTTGCAAACTTAGTATTAGGTTGCCTTTTTTATTATCCTGTTGGATCTTGACTATCACATGCTCAGAGGAGAAAGGAAGGTTGGGCTGATGGCGTGGCTTCCATACACCTTCTGCAAGGGGACGGTCCCCCAACCCCCTGAGAGGCCCACCGCCCTCTCTGGTGCTGCTGCTGTGGGCCAAAGCCTGGATTTTTTCCAGCGAGGGTCGGGATGGAGGGGCAGCAGGAACAACAGTGGACCCCTGAGAGAAAGTCAAAAGATGAGGCGGCACAGCTAGTTACCTTATTTTCCAGATGTTACAAATCAGGTCACTATGCAGACAGGAACATCCCCAGCAAGTGGCGTGGCTACTCTTGAGAAAGAATTCCTAGGAAAGCAAGTGCCCAAATGGATGTCAGGACACTTGGATTCTTCTCCGCTTCTGAGATGTGCTGAATTCCTAACTCAGCGAGGTCACCAGCGCCGAGGGGCCCAGCCGAAGAGTGGTTCTGCCGCAGAAGGAAATAGCTTGGACTTGTTAGTTGGAAATCAAACTTATTTGTCTAAATGGCCCCCTTTTTAATTCCTAAAAGGAAGGATAAGAGAGAACATACCAGATGAGGCGCTTCAGAGTTTTCCAAGATCCTGTAACATTAATAGGTATTTTAAACACTAAAAGGACAAGGCTCTCACCAACCTTCATGCCCCCCTAAAGCTGCAGCTGCAGCAGGCACAGGTGCAGTTCCCCAGCAGCTGCAAACTGGAGGTGAGGAGGAGGGAAAGCAGGCGGGCAGCAGTGAGGATGGAGAGGCTTCAAATCGAGTGTGGCGGAGTGGGACAGAAGGCTCTGCCCAGGGTGGCGTCCACTGCTGGGAAACTTCCACCAGCACCAGCCCACGCCCTGCTCACTGTGGAGCTGCGACTCCCCGCCAGCACTGAGGGGGCCTCTTGCTGGTAGCAGATCAGGCAACCTAGAACGAAGCCCTTAGCCATATAGGTAGCCGGACATGGGGGTTCCAACCACTCTCGGCCCCTCCTGCAGAAGAGGTGCCGCATCTGTGCATCTATCCTGCCCTGGCCCAAAGCTTAACTCCACAGTTAAGCCGTGCCCAAGGGGAGACTGCTTAAGGTTTGGCCTTCTGCAGCTGTTGGGCTGATAGTAAGCTTTCTTCTCCCGTGACCTCATTTTCACCATAGGTGAGATGGGTAAATAACACACCATTTTTAGACCTGGGCCCTTGTGACAGAGGCAGCTTCCAGATAGGCCAGAGTAGAGCATACCCTGGCGCATCATCATCATTGCCTAGGAGGGTCAGTCTGGGGAACCTGGTTGGCCATGCAACACCATGACCAAGGAGCCCACTGGGACTTGTGGCTGTGTTGACATTCTCACGTTCCTACTGGTTTTCCAGAAATAGTGCTACCTTCAGGTCCCCTGGAGCACACTCTTCCTGAAATCCCCTCACCCCATGCCTTTGCCATTGTGTGCTCTCAGATTTCCTTCACTGTTCTGAAACTTTCCTTAGAGGGCTGCTTTTCTCCCCAGAGGTCATCCTAGCCATCCTCCCCGTCCCCACAGCCTGAGCCCATGGCCACTTGCTTCCCACGCACCTTGCTACACGGGATGCTTGGAGAGTTTCTCTTAGCACTTTGCCCACCACCTTCTCATGGCGCTTGCTTCAGAGAGGGCCCAGTTGGCCTAGCAGGGCCTATCTCACTTTACCAGGAGATGCGACCCACTCACGCGTGGCAACTCTAACCCAAATGCCCCTTAGACACATTACAGCAAATCTAGAGCCATAAACAGGTTTCCTCCCTTTGGCAGCCCATTGGGTTTGAAATTCCATTTTGGATTTACTTAGAATGAAAGATACTTGAATTATTGAGCGCCTGTGAGCGCCCAGCTTGTTTCACAGTATTAACAGGTGGCCATTGTCGTGAAACGAGAGTGATCCCTGAAGATCTCAATGATGCTTGAGCCTTTTATGTAACTTTTTATTAAGTCTTTGTGTATCTTGACTCATTAATAAAGAAATGAAATACTTGTCTGTCTTATGCTTCTTATTCAAATTTTCCTAAAATTTTTCTGAAAACATTGTAAGTTGTCAATGTTTTGCCTAGAACATCCATCTATTATGGAACATGACCTTGGGCCTTGCCAAACCCAAAGTAAGAAAGAAACCACTGGTCTCCTTCCTGCACACAGCCAGAGGATGAAGGCAGGTTAGCACAGCATTTTTATTTTATTTTGTTTTTTCTTTTTTTTTTTAAGACGAGGTGTCACTATGTTGCCCAGGCTGGACTCAAACCCCTGGGCTCAAATGATCCTCCCACGTCGGCCTCCCGCATAGCTGGGACTACAGGAGCAAGCCACCACACCCAGCTTTAGCATGACATTTAGGGGCACCAGCCTCTTGATGCTGGGCAGACATGGATTCCAGGTCTGCCACCAACCTTCATGTGCCTTTTGAGTAAAGGCCCACTTTAGTTTTCAGCTCCTCTGCCTGTGAATAGGACAATTGTACGCACGTCTTAAGTAGCTCGAGGACTAAAGCTAAATGTAGGCATGTGGTGAGGATTCCAGAAATGCTGTTCTTTGTACAGGATGCCTATTGTGTTATCTGCCTGGTGTTCCTTTTCAGAGAAACTCAACCCCTGCCTCCATCCACAGGGTTATGGTCTTTTGTACAATGTGATTTCATTTCTTTGTTGATGGAATCCAATTGGTACTTGACCAAGCTGAGCTTTTCAGGATTCCTTTTCAAGGGAATAGAAGCCAAATCCCTCTCCTGGTACCTCTTTGGGCAACTCTAGTTGACACATGTAAGTAAACTTGGGGGCTGGAGGATGCTTCCTGTGCCCTCTGGGCTGGGGGCAAAGAAGCTGGGACTGCAGACTGGAGGGGATGGGGGTAATGTGCTTGGCTGCCTGCCCATCCATTCATTCATTCCACAAGTATGTACTGGGCCCTGCCATATGCCAGGCACTGGACTGAGTGCTAGCTGTATGGTGGTGAACAGGGCAAAGGGTCTTCTGATAGTTTTTTCTTTCCTAGTTCTGTGTTAGTTTCCTGTGGCTGTTGTAACAAATTACCACAAACTTAGTGGCTTAAAGCAGAAATGTATCCTCTCACAGTTTTAGAGACCAGAAGTCCAAACTCTGTCACCGGGCTGAAATCAAGGTGTCGGAAGGGCTGCACTCCCTCTGGAGGCTCCAGGGGAGAAGCTGCTCCTTGCTTCTCCCACCTTCTGGCATTCCTTGGCTTGTGGCCCCTCACTCCAATCTTCAAGGCCAGTATCTTCAAGTCTCTTAATTTTCCATGCTCACATTGCCTTCTCCATGCGTGTCCAATCTCCCTCACTCTCAGCTGACTTCCTCCCTCACTAAGGAAGTTGAAGGCAGCTGGACAGGATTTCCAGACTCCTCCTTCCACTTTCCCCACTCACCTGTTTGGTTGTTACAGAGAAACCCTCCACGCTTCTGGCTAAAGCAAGCCCTTCTCTTGCACCCCAGAACACACCAGGACATTCGTGGGGCACTTCACCCCTCTCCTGAACATCAGTTTTTCCCTCTAATGGATCTTTCTCACCTTAAACAAAAACAAAACCTTTTTGTGACCCAATTCCTCTGCCAGATACCACTTGCTTCTCTGCTATCTTTTACAGGCAACTGTCTTAAATGAGTAATCTGTACTCACTATCATGAATTATTCTCTTTTCTCTTTAAACTTCTTCGAATGAGTGTCCACTTTCCATTCTGCCACCACCATAGTTCCCAAAGTCACCACTGGCCTCCATCTGGCTAAATTCAGTGTCTGGCTCTCGGTCTTCTCATACTTCCTGCAGCATTAACGCAGTCACTCCCTCTTCCTTGTTAAACTTCCTTCCATTGGCTTCTAAGATGCTGCCATCGCTTGGTTTTCCTCCTGCACTGGTCACTCTTAGTCTCCTTTGCTGGCTCCTCCTCTAACACCTAACCTGTTAACTCTGCAGCACCTGAGAGCTCCTCTCTGCCTGAACACTTCCTGGATGATCTCACCCAGTCTTGAGACAGATGCCTTTCATGTGCTGATGGCTCCCAGTCGCGTGTCTCCAGCTTGAAACTCTCCCAAACTCCACTCATGTGTCCAACTGCTGACTTGACGTCTCCACTTGGATGTCTCAGGTACAGCGTCTCAAAGTTAACATGTCTAAAACAGAATTCCTGATTTACACCCTCCCACACCTGCTCCACCGATAGCCTTCCCCAGCTCAGTTAATGGCAACGCCGTGCTTCCTGTTACTCATACCAAAAGCCTTGTCCTTCATGCCTCTCTTTCTCTTGCATCTCACGTCCAATCTGCCAGCAAATCCTGACTCCACCTGCTAACTATATCCAGAATCTGCCCAGTTCTCACCACCACGATGGCTCGCATTCAATCTGCCGTCGTTCATGTCTACTTCACTCTTGTCTCCCTGCAGTTCATTCTCAATACAGCAACCAGAGAATTTTAGGTAAAATGGAAGTCAAAGTATGTCTCTGCTCTGCTCAAACCCCCCACCCCAATGGCTCCCCATCTCATTTTTAAGATGTCTCAGAGTGGACTGAACACCTAGTAATAGGCTGATATTCATTAGCCACAAGGAAAGCGCTGTCAAATATGCCAGTTCCTTCAAGCGACACACACTCACTGAGCTCTGAGCCCTGCTTCAGGGCTGTGGAGAACATGAAACTCGGTCACCGAGTCTCAGGGGTTCACAGGCTAGCGGGTAGGATGAGCTGTGGTGACCTGTGCATTAAGAGGAATCCCTTGACCTGGGAGAGCTGAAATGAGGGTCTCTCATAAATCTCGGTCTCTCATAAACCTTGTACTCAGTACATGAGAAGGTTGTTCACTGACTAAACATTTAGTCACACTTGGGGCCCACTAATTGCATCGCTTTTGAAGATTAAAGGTTTCACTTTCTAAAGCATGACCAGGTTCCTAGGTCCATACCAGGACTACTTTAAATAAAGCCCACCCTCATCTCTGGACACTTCTAAAGAGGCCATGGATAGAGTTCCCGGTGTCAGAGATGTCAGCATTGTCATCTCCCTGGAGCTGGTTGGAAATGCAGACTCTCGGGCCCTATTCTGACCTTCCGAATCAGAATCTGCTTTTTAACTGATTCATGTGCACAATAAAGTTTAAGTAGTCACTGCCCCAGAACATCAAGCTCTCGGCATAGAAACGAAATCCAGCCCTGGACTCAGTGTGCCTTAGGACCCAGTTCAACTTCGTCCAAGCAGAGGAAGCCTCATCAACATTCATTTAACAAAGAGTTCCCTCCTCTGCCTTTAACAGCTGCAAGATTCTGCGGAGGGAGGCGGTGGCGCGCTCCAAAGTATCCTCCCACGGTCAGCACGTGCTTCCTTTAATTATGGGAAGTTTTTATGCAAAGGCAAGAGGGCTCCCAATTTGCTTCTCAAACACTTGCATTTTTCTTAAAATGTGTACAACTGTGTTAAATGTAAAGAGCAAGAGAAATCTAACGATCTGAGCTGAGAACTAGAGGCTGTGTTCGTCAAGCACTCTAAAGGGTGGGATATTCTCTGCAAGCTGGAGATACTTTCATTCCCCAGGATTTTCACTTTGCTAGCTGCCGGTCTGCAGCATCACACCAAATAGCTCATTACCATGCTAATGTGAACATTTAAACATAAAAGAGAAAAGCTGAGTTTGAGCAAAGAACTGACAGATGCTTTCAGTGAAATGTATATTCTGGCAATTATGGAATAAACCATTAACTCTGGCTCAATGCAGCCTTCTAGTCAGTCATGAGACCTGCACCTGGGCTGATGAGCAAAGGTAAGATCATTGGACAAGTGGTTCTCAAAGTGTGTCCCCCAGACCAGCAACTCCTGTGTCCCTGGAGAATTTGTTAGAAATGCAAGTCATCTGGCCCTACCTACTGAATCAGAAGTTCTGAGGTAAGGCCCAGCAATCTGTGTTGATAAGCCCTCCAGGAGATTCTGATGCTCCCTAAAGTTTGGGAACCACTGAATTATAACAGATAAATTTAGGTGAAAATAAAAGTTCCTACCGCAGGAAGGTAAATAGCAGCTTGGTTTGATCTTATATGCAAGGCAGCTGCTGGCTCTCTGGTCAAAGTTACCCAAGTCGTCCTGCCTCTTTCCTTCCTGCGTCTGATTAATGAGGGTCCCTCAAGGTCTGGGACCCAGGACCTCAGTACAGGAGTTGTTAACCTTGGGGTTACAGGTAGGGTAGCTGACACCCCTGAAACACATGCAAAATTATGTATATACATGCATTCTTCTGGGGAGAAAATCATGTTTTATAAGATTCTCGCTGTGCCGTTGAGTGTTCCCAGCACGAAAATTAACCAGCTTCTTGAACTTTTTCTCACTGCAGGCTCTTCTGGTAGTTTCACAGCCACAGAGAGTGGAAAGAGGAAGTAAAATGAGCATAGATCCATCTACTCCACAACTTCTAAGAAATTCTAAATTGTTTACTTGCTGGACATGTCCCTGAACTTGCTCCCATGGCATCCTGGGGGAAGGGAGGTGGCTGGGCTGCTCTCTTCTCTCAGTTCCCCCCACACCACCAAGTGCGTGGCCCACATGTGACTCACCGACCCCTCCCCCACTGTAGTCAACACCACTTGCCTCTCTGGCCCTCAGCACCCTGGTCCAAAGTTGGCAGAGGAGCAGAGGAAATCCGGGGTGCCATGACAGCTCCAGGACTATCTGGCAACCCATCACCAGGGTGGGATCCCAGCTGGGAAATGGGAGCAGGGGAGAGATGTAAGGGATGTAGAGGAAGCACTTGAAGTCAAATGCCATCAACTTGAATTCCAATTCATAACCACCTAGACCAGTGTTTCAAAACTCGGGCTGTGTATTAGAATCACCCAGAAACTTGGAAAACAATCTTGCTGCCCAGGCAATACCTTCAGACTCTGGTGTGATTGGCCTGGGTTAGGGCCCAGGCAATCAAGCTGTTTTAAAGCTCCCCACGTGATTTGATGTGCAGCCACAGCTGAGACCCCTAGCCAGGCTGCATTTTATTCTTGTCTTCTGAATACTAGACTTTTCAGTAATCATTGGTTAATTAAAAAATAGTTGCCTGGCCCAGGCACAGTGGCTCACACTTGTAATCCCAGCACTCTGGGAGGCCAAGGCAGGAGGATTGCTTGAGCTCAGGAGTTCCAGACCAGCAACAGCAAGACCCCAACTCTACTAAAAAAAAAAAAAAATAGAAAAAATCAGCCGGACATCGTGGCACACGCCTGTAGTCCCAGCTACTCGGAAGGCTGAGACGGCCAACATCAGCCCCTCAGTGAGTTAAATATGCATCTCTCGGATTCTTTCAATCTCATTTGCTTCCTTTAGCCATAATCCCATAATCTCATCCTAGGGTGAAATACGGTTTCAACTATTAAAAGGATGACCAAAGCCTCCAGTTTGCTCAGGGCTGAGGAGTTTCCTAGGACGCTGGACTTTCATGGCTAAATCAGGTACAGTCCCAGGCAAACCAGGACCATTGCTCACCCTACTGGTAAGAATAAAATTTTCACCTTGTTCTGTAATAATAGTACTAACAACTATAAATTAGCTGGTGGTCCCCAATCTTTAGCAACCATCACAATCAGCTGGGCGGCTTGTTAAAACACAGGCTTTTAGGATTTAGCATATCTGGGGTGGGGCCTGAGAATTTACATTTCTAACAAGTTTCCAGGTGATGTGTTATTCCTGGTCCGGGACCACATTTTGAGAACCCTGAATTAGCTAATCCACATTACACATTCAGCAGTAGCTTGGCACAGAGTAAATGCACAAAAAATACTAGTTATCAGCTAACGTTTTGTTGAGCACTTACTGTAAGCCAGACCGTATGCTAGTTCTACATATTATCACATTGAATCCTCATGACAACCCTGTGGGGTAGGTGATATGATGCTTGTTTTACAGAAAGGGAAACTGAGGTCTAGGGACAGCCGGAAGTGACTGAGCCTGGACATATTCCCCAGTTCTGACTCTGACACCTGAGCCCCATTCACCCCCATCTCTGCTCCTGCCACTCAGAGGACTGAGCTAGTCCCAGCTAGCTGCCCCACCCTTTTTAAATTTTAACGGCATTTGAGGAAACTTTCTATGCATCTCCCACATCTCCGCCTTCTCCCAAGTGAGCTGAGTGCAGATCAACTTCCCCTGGATGACTCAGCAGCAGCATTCTGAACTTCCATGACAGTCATTTTCCAGAGACTCTCCTAGGGGGCAGCCCTTGCTGTGGTCTTGGACACCACCTCCAGTTCTGTGCCCCTGCTGCCTTGCCCTAGCCTCCGTCTGAGAAAGTCCCAGCCAGGACAGCCCAGCAGTTAGCACAGCGGGAGAGACCCAGGAGGTCTGGAACATGAGCACAGTCCAGGGGCCTCTGGCCTGCAGCCCAGGGGGGACACCCACAGCCCTGGGCTGTGACCCCGACCCTGCTCTCTTGGAAGGAGCCTGCAGCCTGAGGCTGCTGCAAATGGATCCCTCCATGCGAGGCACTGCAACTGTTTTTCCTGTTAACATAGTAATTTCTCCCCTCTAGCCCCCAGATAAATCCAAACTTTTGGTTCCTTCTTTGTGGCTGGCATTGCTGGGGTTTCTGGCATTACTGGTGCACAGCGGCTGTGTGGGGTGCGTTAAGTGCACAGGCTGCCTAGATCTCACCCAGCTATGCTGCTCATTGATAGCTTCAGGCAAGTTGTCCAACCCCTCCATGCCTTGATTTCCTCATTTGTCAAATTGGGCTGATGATCACAGTACTTACTTCTTAGGGATACTGAGCTATTGTTAGATTTGAATTAAATACAGTCATGCACCAAATAACATTTTGGTCAGTGACAGACTACATATACAAAGGTAGTCCCATTAGATTATAATATTTACCTTTTCTGTATTTATCTATGTTTAGATATAGATACTTACCCTTGTGTTACAGTTGTCTACAGTATTCAGTACAGTAACATGCTGTGCAGGTTTGTAGCCTAGGAGCAGCAGGCTATACCATACGGCCTAGGTGTGTAGTAGGCCACACTATCTAGGTTTGTGTGAGTACACTCTGTTATGTTTGCACAATGATGAAATCGCCTCACGACACATTTCTCAGCACATATATCCATTGTTAAGCAATGCATGACTGTATATACGTTCAGAATAGTGGCTGGCACATAGAAACTCTATTTAAATGTTAGCCAGGAGTCCATAATCAAATCAGTAAATATTTCTGGAGTGCCTACTAGTAAGTACAGCCATCATTTATCGAAACTTAGCACGTACCAGTCATTGTGCTTGGAATGGGTCATCTCATTTAAAGCTTGGAGGGGGTAGGTGACTTGCCCAAGCACACCTCCCCTTAGTAAGAGGGGTGCTCGGCTCCCAGTCCAGGCTGACCTGTCCAGCAGGACTCCCTCTGCCTCTTGTGAGCAGGCCCTGGGCCAGGCATTCATCTAGGAATCTTGGTCTCCCCCTCATCCTCTAACCACAGCCCCTGCCCGCCCTCCCACCTCTCCTCTGCCTGCCTCCCCTGCCTCTTCCCAGATGCTGCTTACCCCAAAACCACCTTCCTGTTGTCCTCACCTCTCCTGTGTCCCAGGGTACTCTGAGCTCTGCTCTTGCCCAGCTCGCCTTGTCAATCAAAACAGATCCAGCCTTCATGGGAAGCAGTTTGGCATCCAGTATCAGGAAGCTTAAGATCCTCTATCCTGGGCGGGGTGTGGTGGCTCACAAATCTAATTCAAGCACTTTGGGAGGTTGAGGCAGGGAGATTGCTTGAGGCCAGAAGTTTGAGACCAGCCTGGACAACATGTGGAGACCCTGTCTGTACATAAAAATTTAAAAATTAGCTGGGTGTGGTGGCACCAGCCTGTAGTCCCAGCTACTCTAGAGGATCGCTTGAGCCTAGGAGTTCAAGGTTGCAGTGAGCTATGATTGTGCTGCTGCACTCCAGCCCAGGTGACAGAGTGAGACCCCGTTTCTAAAACAAAACAACAAAAACCCTCAAACACCACCACCACAACAAAAAAACCAATCTTCTATCTTGAAAATGCTACTCCTAGGATCCTCTCCTAAAGAAATAATCAAAGATGCAAAGAATGATGAACAAAGATGATCTTCACTTGATAGGATACAAAATTGTAAATGAATGATAATTGGGGAATGATTAAATAAATAATGCTGTGTCCATAGAGTGGAGGATTGTGCGGCTAACATGTGACAGCAGAAGACATGTTTATTTTCTGCACTTTCAGCATCCCTGAATGTTAGCATCTTTTTTGAAATCTTTGCTTAGTAGAAATGTCAAAAAAATGACATCCAGTTTCTATTTTATTTTCATTTCTTTCATTGGATTTTTAAGGCTTCTCAATTTTTATTCCTTATAAATTGCCTGTTTATGCCCTTTCTTCAATTTTCTGTTGAAGATTTCATTTTTCTTATTTACTGGTTTTTATGTATTCAGTTTATTGAACACTTATATGTCATATTTATTGTGAGATTTTTTTCCTAGAATATAATTTCTTTTTTCATTGTATTAATGATTTCTTTTCACACTATAGACGTTAGGTTTATTCCAGGTGGGAGCCCAAAAAGTATGTATAGGACAGAATGTGGTTAATGCAAAACTTAGGCTTATAATACAACAGCTGCCAGAGTCTGGGGAGTCCCTGGACTTTGTAGATCTGGCAGAGGGCTACAGCCAGCATTCCTTCCCCCTCCCTCCCTCCCTCCCTGATAGAGACCAAGGCCAGCCCTCCCTGATAAGGACCCGCCAGAATAGAAGGATGGATGCGACTGAAGCAAAGGGGTCATAGGAGTTGGTTGTTTGAAGAAGAATTTACTACAAACGGCTGTTCTGCCCACCGTCCTCTGCTACACGTAGCAGGAAGCAATTGTTCACCTGCCAGTTTGGCCCAGAAACAAAGACCTTAACAGGGCTGGTGGGAAGGGGTCGGCTATCCTCATTTATAAAAACCCTCACTAAACCCCCTTCTGTGCTGACTCTCTTTTCGGACTCAGCCCACCCGCACCCAGGTGAATAAACCAGCCATGTTGCTGTCACATAGCCTGTGTGTGACATGTGTCCTTTGGGTCATTCATTCACCCTTTCAATAGATATTTTAAATTCTAAATGTTCAAAGCTATCATTTTCTCCTTATGCTTTTTGTCTTCAGTGCAATGCTAACAGGGTCCTTTCTCATCCAAATAGTATAATATTTTTTAATACATTTATGTTTACACCTCTTTTACAGATGACTTCCTATCCGTATAATAAGGGAATGGAATTTTCCATACGTCATACAATTACATTGAAGATTAAATGAACTGATTTATGGAAAGCTTTAGAAACAATAACTGGCACATAGTAGGTTCTGTGTTGTTAGCTATTATTAATTTAAATTTTAATTCATTGCAAATTTATCCTGGAGTTAGGTGTAAAGTAGCTTTGTGTTATGCCAATTGTCCCAACACCATTTATTCAATAACACATCCTGGCCTCAACATGAAGCCTGTAGCTGGAATGCCATCTTTTTGCTGACCCCAACCTGAGGGGGGGAGGATTCCCTTTACAGAGCTCTGCGCTGAGGGTGAGGTTATTCCAAACTTCCTTGCTCATCCTCTCACCAGTAGTCTTCCCGTGCCAAGTTCACCATGGCTTTCCTAAGGCTGGGATGCAGAGCCAGGACACGCTCAGCCTGACTGCTCTCTCCTTGCCCAGCCCAGGTTCAGGGTGTCAAAGTCAGCATAAACATGTGAAGACAAATCTCTAAATTTAATCTTTTATTTGGGAAGCAAAAATTGCAATGTGGGGCATATACATATTTGTGTCCAAAGAACAAAGAAAGCGTTAGGGTGGAAAACTTAGTAGGTACTCACACGGTGGGTGGAGAAAAATTTCTCACACAGTGGTTAGGATATAAAAGTATAAAATTTAGTTTATCATTTTAGAAGGGGAGAGACAGTGAGAGAGTGGGAGAGAGAAAAGGGAAATTAAGAGAAAGAGAGGGGAGTTGTGTGGTGAGATGAGAAAGAGAGACGGTGTTGCACCCAGGAAATCAGAAAGGAGGTGAGTGCCCAAGGCCAAATAGCTTGTTATTTTTATGAGGACAAAGAGAAAGGAAAAAAAAATAGTGATTGTTGTCAGTTGATAACAGAAGCGGCTGTGGAGTAATTAGCAGGAGGCAGCTGTAAGACTTCAGGTTATCTTTTCTGTTTTGTTTGGTTGGTTGGTTTTTGTCCCTGGAGACTTGGTTATCTATGAAATGTAGTCAGGCTTATCCACTGGGGATGTGATCTTGCCCCTGAGATATTGTTTTGGGCAGGAAACTGAGGTCTGGAGTTTGCACTCCGGTTGTCCTCAGGAACTCCTTAAGGCTATAAAACAAATGTAAAAGGCAGTGAGCTGAGGAATGTAAAGAGCAAGATCTACATCTCTTTTTCTCTGTTTGGCTCCTTTCAGATATTGTGAAAATGCAACCCTGCAGGGTGTCCGTCAGCTGGGGAGGGCCGGGGAGAGAGAGAAAGAGAAGCTGCGCCTACGAGCTTTTTTGTTGGTCTTTTGTTAGCAAGATTGACCATCCCTTGAGGAAGGTTGGAGGTTTTATAAAAAGGAAAAATGTTATGTGTTGCTCTTTAAGAAAGTTCGTTGGCACTAGTAGGGTTTTGGGGAGCTGGCAAGCTCTGATTGGCGAGTGAGGGCCATGGGTAAAATTAGTCTTAGAGTAGAAGCCGGTTGCTTTGGTAGCCATTAGGCCATTAGGTAAAACTGGTTTCAGGTTACAACCAACAGGCAGTTTTAGCGGCCAGATTTGCAGAGAATTACATTCTTGGAGCAATGTTATGTCCCCCCCCCCCTTCAACTCTGATTTAGTTGGGTAAGACAGGAGTGACCCAATTAGTATGATAACTTTTACAGGGTCTCAGGTTCAGTCCTTCTACAAACCCACTTTCCCTTCAGTTAGGCGGCTAAGGCCAGTGAGACCCCATTTTCTCTAAGCCTCCCCGGCAGTCCACTGAGTCCACTTGGCCAAGGTCACCAATGGCCCTTCTCCCAGGCTGGCATGCCAGGTAAGAGCCAAGGGGAAGACAGTCCCTCCATCCAGCACTGGGTGGTGATGAGGGATGGAAGTGCTTCTCTCCCTTTGAGGGGACACTCAGCCGGGCTTTCTGTACACGGGAAGTTCCTGGGCCCACGTAAGGGCCAAACTTCCTTGGTCTGAAGCTCAAGCAGTGTTAATTCCTCTCTCTTAACATTCACCTCTGCATGGAAGTTCTTCAGAAGTAACATACATTTTTTTCTGGAGGCACAGTATCAAAGGTTAGGGAAGGAGATGGGATTCATTGATGGACAAGTCTCTTTTTGTTAGGCAAAGAACTGAAGTCGCTTTTTTTTTTTTTT
>VBSM01000272.1:133766-144381 GCA_008086735.1 Cheirogaleus medius
AAATTTTTCAAACGAAGACAGAATAATGGCCAACAAACATATGAAAAAATGCTCTGGGCGCTATTGATGTGGCCTTTATGTGAATGACACCCCCTGGTCTTCGTGGCCCCAAGGCATGTGTTGAGAGTTTTTACTATGCTAATTCTCACTGCATCCCATGAGAAGGTAGACCTCTCTCAGACCAGGAACTGACCTTCAGAGAGTTAAGTAACTCTCCCAAGGTCTCACAGGCCTGATCAGCAAAGCCAGGATTCAGACCTAAGTGTGTCTGACTCCGTCCCATGCTAACCCCAGACTAGGATCAGAGGACATTTCCTCATTAATTAGGTTGCCTTGGGCAAGTTATTCCAACTCTATGGGCCTGGGATTCCTTGTCTGAAAAACAGAAATCAGATGAGTACTTAGCTGTAGGGTTGTTGGGACGAGTAAAAGGAATTAATGCATTCAAGGAGCTTAAACTAGTAGCTGGCATACACACAGAAAGCTCACAATACTTCATAATTGCTATTTTTAGCATTACCAGATTATAATTGTAGCAGCAGTCACAGTTGATATACTCCCTATTTGAGGTTCCCCTGGCAAGCCCTAGAGCACCTGGGAAGCTGGACCAATGCCCCTCTTGTACACCAAATGACACCATGGCAGAGCGGATGGGTCCCTTTCCGACTGAATCCTTGCTCACCCTTTGTAGGGAAGCCCTCCAGCTCCCTGAGAGGGAGGCCTGGGAGAGAAACAGTGCCTCCTTTGAAAGGGGGATATCAAAGGTCAGACGCCTCCACCCACCTGCTTCTGCTCTCACCCCTGCCCTGTAGGACTTCTTGCCCTCTGGAGCTGCTTGTACCCAGATACATGTATACATTAGGGACCCAGTGTCTGGGCCATAGCAAGTTCAGCATTTGTACTTGCCAAATGCTTTGCACAGGGCCAGGTCAAGGAATCTTCTCAGGAACTGTTTGATGAACCCTCTGGGTCTAAAGTTTCCCACCCAACACCAGCCTGGCCCCTTCTGGATGTTCCTGCAGAAATCCAAGCCCAGACCTCTCATGGCTGAACTCCAGTGCCTTCTAGGGAATGATTGCTCCATCTGCTTGGAGCTTTCCAGGTAGACACAAGGAATGTGGGGTATCCAAGAAGGACTGTGAGAAAGGTTCTCTTGGCTCTGTTCTCATGGGGCTCCACACACACGCACAGACCTACCACCACCTCTACCTTGGGAGACCCCAAGGCCCTGGCCTGTGCACTCTGCACCAGCATTTCACAGTGTTGTGTGAGGTCCACCTGCCTCAGATCTCAGATGGAGTTTATTAAAAGGGTGGATTCCAAAGCATCACCTTGGGCCAGTAGTCCTCAAAGTGTGGTCCCAGGATAAGGACAACACATCTCCTGGGGACTTGTAAGAAATGCAAATTCTCCCCACTCCAGACCCACTGAATCAGAAACACCTGGGTGCCCCAGCAGGCTGTGTGTTAATAAACCCACTAGGTGATGCTGCTGTATGGGAAGTTTGAGGCCAGCTGGCCTGCACTCTGCCCCTCTTCTGTGGCTACAGGGTCCATCACTGCAGACTGCGCCAAATCTCTCCCTCCAGTGCTCCAGCAAGGCCAACACATCATCCCCAAGGGGAGTGTGTTTGGTGGATCGTGTAGTGCATCACTGGAGATGGTTGCGGTACATATTTTCCCATATGATGGTGCTCAAAGCTATTGTGGTTTTAGGTTTTGT
Source organism: Cheirogaleus medius (assembly GCA_008086735.1). Taxonomy (NCBI): domain Eukaryota; kingdom Metazoa; phylum Chordata; class Mammalia; order Primates; family Cheirogaleidae; genus Cheirogaleus; species Cheirogaleus medius. The sequence goes on from VBSM01000272.1 coordinate 135,489, forward strand.
TTGTTTGTTTGTTTTTTAAGAAACAGGTTCTCACTCCAGGATGGAGTGCGGTGGCATGATCATAGCTCACTGCAATCTCAAACTCCTGGGCTCAAGCAATCCTCCTGCCTCAGCCTCCCGAGTAGCTAAGACTACAGGCACGTGCCACCACACTCAGCTAATTTTTCTATCTTTTGTAGAGATGGGGTCTCTCTATGTCGCCCAGGCTGGTCGCAAACTCCTGGCCTTAAGTGATCCTCCCACCTGAGCCATCCAAATGCTGGAATTACAGACATGAACCATTGCACCCAGCCTGGTTTTAATGTTTAATCTTGATGAAAATATGTAATGTTTTCATTTTAGTTGCTTAGTAAATAGAACCCTGACTTGTGACAGTCAACTCGCAAATTATCAGATTACACGCTCTATCTCATTTCCAACAGCTGTAATATTTTTTCTCCTCTGAGGCAGGAGGAAGTTGCACTGAGACACTAAGGTGATCCTGTTATAGTGGGGAAGGGAGGAGCTGCAGACCTCCCTCCATCCCTTCCCCTGCACACACACACACACACACACACAATGTCAATGACAGCCCCTGCCCTGGGGAGGGACCAGCCCAGGATGGGAGCAGCCATGCTACCTGGAGGAAAAAGAGGACCAGACCCATTCTTTAGGAAGCTCACAATCTCAAATAGACAAACACGCTTTGGGCAGAAAGTGTGAACAGTTAATTCCCTTCCCTGCCAGTCACTTCCAAGAGAAGAGTTTCATTGAACTCAGAATTGCCATCCAAATCCCTGACGCATGTGTAGTAAAAGAAAAAAGACTTATGTCCTATGGAAATGGATCTGGTGGCATTGTATAAACAAGACTTTTTAATGCTGGAAGCTGCTGAAAAATGAAACTTTTCCTTTTTAATTATTAATAGATGTGTTTGATTCTCAGAAACCCTCAACCCAATTGTCATGATTCTATAATTAGAAGTATAGTGGGTTGAATAGTAGCCCCAAGAAGATATGCCCAAGTCCTACCCCTCGAGTACCTGTGACTGTCACCTAATTTGGAAATAGGGCCTTTGAAGATATAATTAGTAAATGATCTTGAGATGAGATTATTCTGAATTCGTGGTGGGCCCCAAATCCCCTGAATGGTGTCCCTGTAAGAGAAAGGACAGGGAGATTGGAGACACACAGATGGAATTCCTTGCGCACACAAAGGCAGGCACTGCAGTGACGTGTCTGCAGCAGAGGAACACCGAGGATTGCCAGAGCCACCAGAAGCCAAGAGAGGCCTGAGACAGACTCTCCCTCACTGCCCCCAGAGGACCCAACCCTGTCAACACCTTGATTTTGGACATGTGGCCTCCAGAACAGAGAATCAATTTCTGTTGTTTTAAGCCACCCAGTTTGTGGTAATTGGTTACAACAGTCCTAGAAATTAACACAAAAACATGATGTGGTACTTTATGGCAATACATTTGAAAGTCTACAAAGAAAATGGATGATTCTGTGACAATATTTATACTGCCAAAAATATGACCCAGAAAGAGGTAGAAAACTTCAACCATTCATGAAACAATAGAAAAACCTGGAAAATTTGCTAAAAAGTTATCACTTTATAAAGCACCATGCTGAGATTGTGTTATAGCTAAGTTTTATTTAACTTCCCCAAATAAATAATTCCCTTGTTATTCAAACTATAAAGACTGGAGAGAAAAACGCCTAAGTCATTTCAGAAAGCTAGAAATACCTTAGTATTAGAGTCTGGTAAAGAAAGCAGAAAAAATAAGAAATTCGCTTATGAAAATGAATGTAAACATTAAAATATAATACTAATAAGCCTGATGATGTATAAAAAGAGACCTGGCCTCCCTGCCTCTCCTTAGAGGCCCCAGACCATGAGGTTCCCTTCAGAGATTAAAGAGTAGGAGTGAGGAGGTTATCAGATGGTGTCGTTGGTAAACATGCCCCCCACCTGGACTTCCACCTCATCGCCCACCTCCAGTCAAAGAAGGGGCTCCTGAAACTCGGGGGACACAGGAGCCAATACAGACTCAAGGAGAGGGATGTGGCTGGAGCCGCCCTGGTGTGGTAGCAGATTGTGGGTGAGGACTGCGTAGAAAGGCCTGTGTTTCCAGCCTTCGGTGGGCAACGGCATGTGCACGTTTCCTGTGGGCCAGACGTGGATCTCAGGGAAGGGAGTGGTGCTTAGTAGGGGTCCCCACGCCGGCAGAACAACAGCCAGGAGGCTGAGGGAGAAGTCTACACCGCCACCTCAAGGAGGCATTGCCTGGATCAAAGGCTCTGTAGGAGAGCTGCCCTCAGTAACAGTGACTGCGGGTACAGCACCAGATGGCAGTGTACCAAGCTCTAGGACCTTCCTGCTCCTCATCTCTGCTCTCTCCCAGAAAGCCCCTGCGATGGTCAGTTCTATGTGTCAACTTGACTGGCTCACGGGGTGTCCAGATATTTGGTTGAACAATATTTTGGGGTGTGTCTCTGAGGGGATTTGGGGAAGGGGCTAGCATTTGAATTGGTGGACTGAGTATGGGAAAAGTTCACTTTCTGCTTGCAGCTTACTGAGTAGACATCTGTACAACAAACCGGTTCTACCAGGAATGCAAGTGTGGCTCACGGTATGAGGATAATTTAAAGGCCATGTGATCATATTTATAGATGTTGGGAAGACATTTGATAAAATTCAACACACAGTCCTAATAGAAAACACTGGTAAAATAGGCATCAAAAGAACCATTTAAAGTTTTAAAGACTGTGTAACTAAAACCTACAACTAGTATCTATTTTTGATTTAAAAATGAAGAAAAGTACAAAGAAAAACAATCTCTCATATTCACGTCACCTAGAGCTGATAAGTTGGCATATTTGCTTTTTTTAAAGAGAAATTATTCTGCATAATACATGTTTGTTAAAAAGAAGTCAAACAATGGAAAAAAGTGCAACAATGAAATATGTTTTTAAATCACCAACCAAAACCAGTCATCATTAATATTAGGTAAACATAATTTCAGGTCTCTCACAGATAGAAGGATAGAGATAATACATTCAATTTTACTTAAATTTATAGCCATGTTCATGAGGAATATTGGTCTGTACTTCTCTTTTCCTGTAATGTCTTCATCTGGTTTGGGTATTAAGGTGACAGAGGCCTCATAAAATGAATTGGGAAGTGTTCTATACATCCCTATTTGAAAAAAAAAAGCATTTGTATAGTATAAGTATTTTCTTTTTAAAATGTTTCATAGAATCCATGAATAAAGCCTTCTGGGCCTAAAGTTTCTTTTTCCTCTGTGGGAAGTTTTAAATTACAAATTTAGTTTTTGAAATTAATATAGGGATATTCAAATTTTCTATTTCTTCTTGAGCCAGTTCTGGTAGTTTCTGTCTTTAAAGATTTTTTCCATTTCATTTAGGTTGTCCAATTCGGGGGCATAAAGTTGTTCATTATATTCTATTCTCTTAACTTTTTTTTGTTTTAAATATAGACAGAGTCTCGCTCTGTTGCCCAGGCTGGAATGCAGTGGCCCAATCATAGCTCACTGTAACCTTGAACTCCTGGGCTTAATCAATCCTTCTGCCTCAGATTCCCACATAACTGGGACTACAACCATACCACCACACCTGGCTAATTTTTAAATTTTTTGTAAAGACAGCGTCTTGCTTTGTTGCCCGGGCTGGTCTTGAACTGGCCTCAAGTGATCCTCCTGCCTCGGCCTCCCAAACTGCTAGGATCACAGGCATGAGACACTGCACCTGGCCTATTCTCTTACCCTTTTAATATCTGTAGAGACCATAGTGATGTCCCCTCTTTCTGTTCTGGTATTAATATTTTATGTCTTCCCTCTTTTTGTTTGGTTAGTTTAGTTAAAAACTTATCAATTTTATTGATATTTTCAAAGAACTAGCTTTTGTTTCATTGATTTTTCTCTATTGTTGATCTGTTTTATTTAATCAGTTTACTGTACTTTATGAATTTTTCCTTCCACTTTCGGTTTAATTTGTCTTTTTTTTTCAACTTCTTGAAGTAGGGATATAGATCATTGGTTTTAGATTTTTCGTCTTTCTAATATAAACATTTAAAGCTATAAATTGTTTTCTTAGGACTGCTTTAGCTGCATATTATAAGATTTGATATGTTTTATTTTCTTTATCATTAGATTAAAATATTTTCCAACTTCCCCTGTGATTTCTTCTTTGACCCATTGATTATATAGAAGTGTATTGTTTAATTCTCACATATTTTGGGCTTTTCTAATTATCTCATTTTTATTGAGTTCTAATTTAATTCCATTGTGACCAGAGAATATACTGTATTATTTCAGTCCTTTTAATTTTATGGCCTCATTGGACATTTTGTGCTATAATGTCCTACATATATCAATTAAGTTGAGGGGTTTTCTTGTCATTTTTTCTTTTTCATTCTCTCTTTTTTTTCCAAAATACTAAGGGAGTATAAATGATTTTGTTACATGGCTTGAGTCAGGGCTACAAGTGTGCCCATCACCCAAATAGTGTTTATTGTACCCATTAGGTAGGTTTTTCCCCCTCCACTCCTCCCCACTGCTTGATTTCCAATGACTTTTACTTCCCTCTGTGCACTTGTATGTCCATAGGTTAGTTCCAATTTATTAGAGAGTATACATGGTATTTATTTTTCCATTCTTGCAATACTTTGCTTAGGATAATGGTCTCCAGTTCTTTCCAAATTGCTGCAAAAGACATTAATCCATCCTTTTTCATAGCTGAATATACATCATGTTATACATATGCCACACATTGTTAATCTCCTCATGAATTCATAGGCCTTTGCAATTGTGAATTGTGCTGCAATAAACATTCAAGTGCAGGTGTCTTTTTGATAAAATTACTTCTTTTCCTTTGGGTGCATACCCAGTAGTGGGATTGCTGAATCAAAGCATAGGTCTACTTTTAGTTCTTTATGAAACCTCCATACTGTTTTCTGTAGAGGTTGTACTAGTTTGTAGTACCACCAACAGTGTATAAGCATTCTTTTCTCTTTGCATCCACACCAGCATCTACTGTTTTGGATGTTTTAATAAAAGCTATTCTAACAAGAATAAGGTGATATATCTCATTGTGGTTTTAATTTGCATTGCCCTGATGATTAGTGATGTTGAACATTTTTTCATGTTTATTGGCCATTTGTCTATCTTCTTTTGAAAAGCTTCTGTTCATATATTTTGCCCACTTTTTAATGGGTTTTTTTTGTTGTTCTTTTTCTTGCTGATTTGCTTAAGTTCTTTGTAGATTCTGGATATTAGCCCTTTATTAGATGTGTATTTTCTCCATTCTGTAGGTTGTCTGTGTGCTCTGTTGATTATTTCCTTAGCTGTGTAGAAGCTTTTGAATGTAATCTAGTCCCATTTATTTACTCTTATTGTTGCTGTAATTACCACTGGGGTCTTAGTCATAAATTCTTTGCCTAGTCTGATATCTAGATGAGTTTTTTCTGCATTTTCTTCTATAATTCTTATGGTTTCATGCCTTACATTTAAGTCTTTTATACATCTTGGGTTAATTTTTGTGAGTGGTTAGAGGTAGGGGTCTTCTGCATGTGGCTATCCAATTTCCCATTACCATTTATTGACTAGGGCTTCTTTTTCCCAGTGTACATTGTTGTCTGCTTTGTCAAAGATTAGTTGGCTATAGGTAGATGGTTTTATATCTGGGTTCTCTGTTCTGTTCCATTGGTCTATGTCTCTATTTTTGTACCAATATCATGCTGTTTGGGTTACTATAGCCTTGTAATATAGTTTGGTAATGTGATGCCTCCAGATTTCTTTTTGCTTAAGATTGCTTTGGTTATGCGCGCTCTTTTGTAGTTCCAAACAAAGCATAGAATTATTTTTTCTAGATCTGTGAAATATGACATTGATATTTGACAGGGATTGCATTGAATCTGTAAATCACTTTGGGTACTATGGACATTTTAACAATGTTGATTCTACCGATCCATGAGTGTGATATGTTTTTCCATTTGTTTGTGTCATCTGCAATTTCCTTCCTTAGTGTTTTGCAGTTCTCCTTGTAGAGATTTTTCACCTTCTTGGTTAAATATATCCCTAGTATTTTATTTTCTTTGTAGCTATTGTGAATGGTATTGAGTCTTTGATTTGACTCTCAGCTTGACTATTATGGGTATATAGAAATGCTACTAATTTGTGTACACTGATTTTGTAACCTGAGACTTTGCCAAATTTATTTATCAATTATAAGAGTCTCTTGGTGGAGTCTTTGGGGTTTGCTAAATATATCATGTTGTCAGTGAAAAGCAAGAGTTTGATCCCCTTCTTTTCAGTTTGGATATCCTTTCTTTCTTTCTCTTGCCTGATTGCTCTGGCTAGGATTTCCCCAATGACTGCAGAATACACTTTTTTAAGCACACATAGAACCAACATAAGGTGTATCCTGGGCCATAAAACAAGATTCATCACATTTCTGAGGTTTTAAAACATACCAAGTATACTTTCTAACCACAATGGCATTAAATAAGAAATTAATAACAGATAAGCTAGAAAATCTCCAACTATTTAAAATTTGAAAAAGGGACTTAGAATTAATCAATGAATCAAAGAGAAAATCACAATTGGAAACACAATATTTTTTAACTGAACAAATAAGAAACTATAACATATTAGACCTAAACCTGACATAATAATAAACAAAATGTCTGAATAATCATATGTGTTAATAAAATTAAATCAATAATTAAGGACCATCCCACAAAGAACATTCTAGGCTCAGATGGTTTCACTGGTAAATTCTACAAAACATAGAAGGAAGAAATAATACCAACCATATGCAAATTCTTTCAAAGCATAGAGGAAAAAGAAAACCTCAACTTATCAGCATAATCTTGATATCAAAAACTGACAAGGAAAGAGAATCACAAGAACAGAAAATTGCAGACCAATATCCCTCATGAACATAGATACAAAAATTCTAAACAAAATATTAGCAAATAAAATCCACTAATAAAAAGGTAATACCTAATGACCTACTGAGTTTGTGTGTATGTGTGGGGGGTGTGTGTGTGTGTGTGTGTCCCTCCTTCCCTCCCTCCACTGAGTTTTATCCTAGGCATGTAGTATTAATTATATACATCTATAATTAATCACCATAATTTTGCATTAACAGAATAAAGAGGGAAAAACCATATGATCATCTCCACAGATTCAGAAAAAGTATTTAGTCAATTTCAACATCAAATTCAGTAAGCTAATATAAGAAGGGAAATTCCTTAATCTGATAAAGGATATCTTTTTTTAAATTATAGCTAACTCATGCATAATTATAAAATACTGAACACTTTTCCTCTAAGATCAGGAATAAGACAAGGATTTTGCTCTCATGCCTATTCTGCATTGTATTGGAAGGCCTAGCTGTTCCAAAAGACGACGAAAAGAAACAAAAGATATCATGATTGAAAAGGAAGAAGTAAAAATGTGCTGATTGGCAGATAACATGACCTTTTTAGAATATAACATCCAAAAGAATCTACAAGCAAAGTAGTAAGCTAATTTAGTAAGGTTGCTGAATATAAAGTTGACATACAAAAATTAATAATATTTCTATATGCTGGCCAAACTCTAGAGAATGAAATTGAAAAATCAATAGCACTTACAATAGCTTCAAAAGTACTAAAGACATAGGAATAACTCTTATTAAAGTTATGCAGTTCCTCTATTCTGAAAGCCACAACCATTGTCCAAACAAACAAACTACAGAAGCCCTAAAAGAAAATGATGGGAGATAATGTGTTGATAGATTGGAAAACTCAGTAGTGTTAAGATGTGGTGGTGGGCAGAATTAAGAAATGGATCTCTGCCCTCTAGTGTTAAGTTCTGGATAATCCACTCTCCTTGAGCACGGGCAAGACCTGTGACTTGCTTCTAACCAACAGCACATGACAAAGACAATGGGCTGTCACTCCTGTGATTATGTTATACTATATATACAGACAGTCCTCACTTTGCATGGTAGTGTGGGACAAGCTGAATTGTTCAAAGTGATGTTAATAATCAACACAAGAAATTATGATTGTTCTTTAACCTTTAAAAATGTTTGACAAAACATTAAAAATTCTCTTACTATCAGTTATAAATGTATAGGGAAATGGGAAAGATAGAGAAACTATTATTTATTTAATACTCTGTAATTTAAAACATTAGAAACATTGACAGTATCTCCTAAAACTAAAAATTCATATATCCTATGACCACGCAATTCCACACAAGACCAAGAGAGCATATGTCCACCTAGAAATATGTATAAGAATTTTCATAGCAGTTTTATTAAGAATAAAATAGCCCAAAATAATAATAGCCAAAACCTAAAAAAATCTAAATTTTCATCTTCAGGAGAATGAATCAGCAAACTGTAATATATCCATGTAATGGAATATTACATAGTAGTTTAAAAAATCCAATTCTCACACATGCAACAATACAGTGAATATACAAAACATTAAATTGAGCAAAAGAGCCAGATATAAAAGTATATATACTGTTGTATTACTGTTGAATTTGATGTATAGGAAGGTCAAGAACAGGCACATCTAGTCAATGGTTATAAAAGTCAGAAGAGTAGTTACCTCGGAACATAGGTTTTAACTGGAAAGAAGCATGAGAAAACCTTCTGGGTGATAAAGATGTTCCATATCTGGATTTGGTGGTTATATAGATGTGTAATTGGTCAAAATTGAATGAGATGTACTTTTAAGATTTGTGTATTTTACTATATATAAATTATATTTAATGAAAATAAATATGGAAATAGAGAGTGCTTGTAAAGCCTTTAATACAATGCCTTCCATACAGTATGATCTTAAATGTTAGCAATTTGTTATTTTATAAAAATTCTTTTTTTTTTTTTTT
>VBSM01000272.1:144555-203156 GCA_008086735.1 Cheirogaleus medius
GCCTCCCAGAGTGCTAGGATTACAGGCGTGAGCCACCGCGCCCAGCCAGCAATTTGTTATTTTAAAAACTTGTAGGATGCAGTTATAGTTGTGCTTAGAAGGAAATTTATAGCTCTAAATACAAATAAGATAAAAGAGGTCGAAAATTAATTATCTTAATTTCTATCTCAAAAAGCTAATGAAAAGAAAAAAAGAAAAAATACTTTAGGTTTACAGTAAAGTAAATCCAAAGAACATAAAAGAAAGGAAATAAGATAGGAGCAGAATCAATGAAATAATAAGCAGACATACAACAGAAAAAATAATTAAAACCAAAAGTTGGTTATTTGAACAGATTAATTGAAATTGATAAAGCCCCTAACAACACTGATAAAGGGAACAAAAAATGAAATACAAAGTATCTACAACAAGAATTTTAGGCCAGGAGCAGTGGCTCACGCCTGTAATCCTAACACTCTGGGAGGCCGAGGTGGGAGGATTGCTTGAGCTCAAGAGTTTGAGACCAGCTTGAGCAAGAGTGAGACCCTGTCTCTACTAAAAATAGAAAAAATTAGCCAGGTGTGGTGGTACGTGCCTGTAGTCCCACCTACTTGGGAGGCTGAGGCAGGAGGACCACTTGAACTCAGGAGTTTGAGGTTGCTGTGAGCTAGGCTGACGCCATAGCACTCTAGCCCAGGTGACAGAGCAAGACTGTCTCAAAAAAAAAAAAAAAAAAAAAGAATTTAAAATAAACATCACTACGGATCCTACAGACATTTATTTAAAAAAAATATTATAAACATGTCTATGCCAATACGTTTTAAAATTTAGGTAAAATTAAAAATTCAGAACGACTTCACATTCAGTTTTGAAAACACAACTGATTTTAAAAAGAAAAAATCTTAAAGTCATATAATTATTAATACAATTGAATATGAAATATAGAATCACTGGGTTGGAGTGCAGGAGCTGGAGGTAGAACTGCTGCCAGCGTGGACATCTGCTAGTTTTCTAGAAGGGCAGTGAGGACAGCCCATTTCCTAGCTGGTCCTTGCCCTGCAGAGTCAAGTTTGCCCTTGGCCAACACTGGCATTCATTTTTCAGTAGTGACTGTGGTGGCTGTAATGGCCCTCCAGGTGGGGATGAGCTGCAATATCAGTGTGGATTATTTAAGAGACCAGTAACCTTCCACAGTGACTTCTGTATCTACCAGCCCTGGGAGGATCTGTGTCCATTGACAAATGAATGGATAAACTAAATGTGGTGTATACATATATTGAAATATTAGCCTTGAAAAGGAGGGAAATTCTGACATATGCTACATCATGGATGAACCTTGAGGACATTATGCTAAATAAAATAAGCCAGTCACAAAAAGACAAACACTGTATTATTCCACTTATATGAGGACCCTAGAGTAGTCAAAATCATAGAGACAGAAAATATTAATAGAATGGCGGTTGCCAGAAGCTGAAGGGAAGGGAATGGGAGTTATTGGTTAATGGGTATAAGGTTTCAGTTTTGCAAGATGAAAAGAGTTCTGGAGATGGTGGTGATGGTTGCACAACAATAAGTGTAATTGAGACCACTGAGTTGTCCACTTAAAAATGGTTAAGATGGTAAATATTATATATATTTTATAACAATAAAATTGTTTAAATTATACAGATAATACACAAATACTTTCTTGTTGTAAAAAGTGAAACAATATAGATAAAACTAAGTTCTTCCTTGAAAACTTGCCCATCTGGACATACAACTTCACACACATTGTGTCTTACTCAATCCTCATAATTACCCTATGATTTAAGCATCATGATTTCCATTTTACAGATAAGGGAATGGAACTGCAGAGAATTAAAGATCTTTCCCAGAGTCCCAGAGTCACTAAGTGCTTGAGTCTAGATTGAAACCTAGGCTCACATGGCTTGAGAGAGAAGCAATAAAAAATTAAAAAAAAAAAAGTAGACTGAAACCCAGGCAAATGAACGACAAAAACTATGCTCTTACCCAATGCTTTCTAGCCTCTTCTTATAGGCCTAGCGTGGACCTAGGCACTGGGGTATAAAGATGCATCAAACATAGCCGCTGCCCTCAAAGAATCCCCAGTCTGACAGAGAGGACAGACACATGGAAAATTACTCTAGCTCCATATGGAAATGCAAAAGTAAAACTAATGACACCTACAGAGTGGAGGACATTTATCTTTCTGTTCCAAAGAAGAGATGATTTTATGAGATCTTAAGTTTTAAAAAAGATAAAATTGTATGTACACTTTTAGTCCTCTTTTTTATTTAGTTTTCAACTCAAATTTCCAAATCAACCTGGCTAAAATATCTCTCTGCCCGACGCCAGTCACTCTCTGTCATCCCACTCACTGCACTATCTTCAGAGCAATTTTGCTTACCTGCGATTTTCTTGTTCTTTATTTAAATGTTTGTTATCTATCTTCCCCCACTAGAATGTCAGCTATGTGAGAGCAGGGAGGCTGTCTGTTCTGTTCACCTTGAATCTCTTGTGCCTGCAACAGGGCCTGGTACTCAGTAGGAGGCTGTATTTGTTTCCAAGGGCAGCTGTAACAATGTGACACAAACCGGATGGCTTAAAACAACAGGAATTTGTTCTCCCACAGTGGTGGAGGCCAGCAGTCCAAAATCAAGGTGTTAGCAAGGCCAAGTGCTCGACGAAGGCTCTATGGAATAATCCTTCCTTGCTTCTCCCTAGCATCTGGTGGTTGCCAGCAATCCTTGGCATCCCCTGTAGCTGCATCCCCCCAGTTTCTACTTCTGTCTTCACATGGCCTTCTTCCCTTTCTGTGTCTCCTCTGTGTCTCTGTCTCCAAATGGTCTCTTTTCTTATAGGGACACCAGTCATTGGATTTAGAGCCCATCTTAATCCATCATGATCTCATTTTAACTTGATTACATCTGCAAAGACCCTATTTCCAAATAAGATCACGTTCATAGATAGCAAGGGTTAGGACTACAACATAGCTTTTTGGGGGACACAATTCAACCCACAACAATGGCCAATAAATAGTTGAGCTGCTTTTCCCTAAAAAGCAGGTATGTAATATGATGGACACTCAAATGAGCTTGCAAAGGCTCTGGAAGGCTTCATTCTCCCCAGTTTTGCTGTAATCAGTGCATAAAATGTCTTTGCTGGCTGTAGTAACTAGACTTTATTAAAAGGATTTGTTCTGTAAAATCTGGATTCATCGAAAGGCCACACTCAAGGATCCAGAAGGCCACACATGGCCCCAAGGATGCAGGTTCCCCACCCCTGAACTAGAGTGTCCACATTGTCAGGCAGGGACCAAATCTGCAAGTGGCAGATATAGGCCAGGAGGGTGGTTCCTAGGGGCAGAGAAGCTGGTGGAAGGAACTGCAGAAAAACACATCTAACAACCAAAAAGAGCAGGAACTTGAGTTTTTATATGTCAATCATCTAGTACCATCCCACGCCTCCCGTAAGCCCTCCCCTAGACCAAGCCAATAAAAGGAAAACACCTGGGCATCCTCAATATCTTTCTCCACTCTTAGAAACTGACCCGGTCCTCTCTGGGATGTACTCTTTCTTTGTATAGCTCCCTTCTTTTCTGCAGTAAAAGCTGTTCATGTGGAATCACTTCCTGTCTGTGGTCATTCCATCACACCAGCCCTGCTTGTGAATTTTCCAAGCAAGGAGCCAAAGAACCAGGACAACAGTCCACAAAGAGGCCAGACCTGACATTTGATGCCAAAACCTGGGAGCCTCTTTCTTTTGAAGGTGAGGTGATGGAGTACGTGTGTTTTCTGGAGGTTGTCTTGTCACATCGTCTTTGTGTCTCCTCCTTTCCCAAGTCTGGTGAGGCGTGGAGGGTAGTGTGAATGTGGTGCAAACTCCAAGTTCCTGTCCTTTTTTTTTTTTTTTAAATGACACTAGGACTCAGGAAATGGCATTTTGGAAATCCAGTTCTGCTACATGCCAGTCCAGGTCCCATGCGACTCCTCTCCCCCTCAGCCAATGGGTGCCCGCTCTCTGTGGAGAGCCATTTGTCCTCAGGCTGAGGAAGCAGTGCAGTGGTTGAGGGGGTATCCTGGCTGGAAAACTTCCTGACTGTAGTGAGGCCCCTGTAGTAACATGTGGTCTCCCTCACCCTGTAATCTCATCTCTTTTTCTAACTAAAACATAGTTTTCTAGGACTATATCCCATGACATTCCATGCTGTTTCTGACTTAGAGAACTGAGGGTAGACAGACCCTTGCCATCTGCCATGTGGTCATGGGGGGGAAGTTTTCACTGGGCCTCTGGAGCCAGTGGAGGGCTCTGACCATGGGGACACAACGTGGTGTCCCCACGATAAAGTACCACTCAGGAGAGCTATGCCTGCATGGGAGGTGGCTGGTGTGTCAGGACTGGGGACACCTGGTCTGACGGGCCATCAGACAAGAGGTTTTGGGCACGGCCTAACTAAGCAAGCTCTGAGCCAAACCTGTCAGACACGGGGGCGCCTGGTCCAATGGGTGATCTACTCTTGGCCTATTCTATTCTCTTCCATAGAGACAATGGGACAGGAAACTTCAGTCCCCACCAATTCTCCCCTGGGATGTCTATTAAAAAAACTGGAATGGTCCACCCCTTCTCTTTACCTCTCTTTTCTGAGTCCAAATCTACCTCCCACATGTCCTTTACAGGAAGTAGCAGGGCCCACAGGACAGCCTGTGAGGGGCCACGTTCCATTCTCAATGGTGATCTCAAAACATGTAAGGAAAAATTGGGAAGCTTCTCAGTTGACCCAGGGAGGTTCAAAGAAGAATTTGAACACCTGATGATTGTTTTTGATCTGACCTGGAAGGATGTGTGGGTCTTGCTCTCACATTGCTGCTCGCTAGATGAAAGAAATAGGATTTGGGCAGCCGGTCAGGTTTATGGAGATCAGCTTCATGCACTAAATCAAAATCTTCCACCTGGAAATCAAGCAGTTCCCCTGGGGGACCCAGGGTGGAATTACCAACAGGGTCAAAGAGGACCCCATCTCTGCAGCCATATGACAGTGTGCCTTATAGGAGGCGTGAAAGCTATTCAGGAAAAATCAGTCAACTTTTCTAAATTGGCAGGGATAGTTCAAGGAAGGGAAGAAAGCCCGGCAATATTTAGAGAAAGAATCACTAAAGCTGTCAAGAAATATACCAACATGGGCCCTAACTCAGCAGAGGCAATAATAGTAATAAATGCTTACTTCATTAACAACTCTTACTCTGATATTTGCTGAAAACTCCAGAAGTTGGCCTTGGGACCCAGATAAATACACGCTAGCTACTGTCGGCGGCCTCCACCTTCTACGACAACTGGGATATAGAGGTAACACAGAGTGACCGCCAAAAGGCCAAATTATTGGGGTGGCTATTGCCACTATAGCTCACCTGGCTACTCCAAGGAACCCAGAGGTGGCGATAAGACCTGTTTTCAGTGTGGGAAGCCTGGGCACTTTTGAAAGGAGTGCTGAATCAAGACCAAAGGACCCTGGAACCATACCAGGAAGGCCGTAGGGCCCAGAAAACTGTGCCCCAGAAGTGGACAACAGGTCCATTGGGCACAGGACAGTCCCTTAGCCCCTGGGGAGGAAAGAGGGGCCCAGGCCGTAGCAGTATGGATGACCAGGCCTGAAGGGGCCCAGGTTCAACACAGGCTCCTACCTGTACCATTGGGATCACACTTGAAGAACCCCAGGTAACCTTGGATGTGGCTGATAAGAAAATCCTTTTTCTGCAGTCGTAAAAACCTTTGGCGGACCCCTGTCATCCTCCTCCTGTATGGTTGTGGGCACTGATGGATGCCCCACCAGAAGGTATTATACTCCTGCGTTATGTAGCTGGAAAGGAATATTAGTTACCAATTTCTGCTTATCCCTGAAGTACCAATTTTGTTATTAGGAAGAGATTTTTTGGTCAAGTTGGGTCTCCAATTACAATTACAACCACACACTATTATGTAGATGGTAACACCTGACAGGATTTTGAGAGAGAACAGAAGCTACCTACAGGCCTAGAGAATGTAGATCCTAGAGTCTGGGCAAATGGAAATCCAGGACAAGCTGTAAGGATTCCACCAGTAAAGGTAATCCTCAAACCAGGAATTCCCTTTCCCCCCAAGGGACAGAATCCATTGTCCCCGGAGGGGTAGCGGGGAATTGTCCCAATAATACAATTGTTGAAGGCTAGATGCTGGTAGAATGTTCATCCTCTTGCAACACTCCCATTCTAGCAGTAAAAAAAAATGCATGGGAAACAGAGACTCATTCAAGACTAAGAACCATAAATGAGGCCTTTATACCTGGAGGTCCCAAATTCATATACGATTGTCACTCAGATTTCCCCAGGATCAGCCCATTTTTCTGTCCTAGATTTAAAGGATGTGTTCTCAATTCCTTTACACTCAGTCAATTCCCATTTGCTTTTGAACTGGAGGATTCCTGCTACAGGAAGAGCTAGTTAATGTGAATTGTCCTTCCTCAGGGGTTCCAGGATAGCCCCCATTTATTCAGGGGAGTATTACAGAAATTGCTCACAGAATTAAGACCATACCCTCCAAGTACACTGATACAGTATGTCTATGACATACTCATTCAAAGCCCCTGTTATGAAGACTCAATTATAAGTACCAGAGCAACCCTAGAGTTCTTGAGGAAGGAAGGCTTTAAGGTTTCTAGGGGAAAAGCTCAATTGTGTGTACCAGAGGCAGCCTACTTAGGATTTGTTATAATTCCAGGACAACGAAAACTGTCCTTAAGTAGAGTACAGGTCATTCGCTCCCTGGTAACTCCAACTACAAAAAAAAAATTTTAAGAGAATTTCTGGGAATGGCTGGATATTGTAGAATTTGGATTCCCCAATTTGGAGAAATAACAAAACCCTTATATGAAGCCTTAAAAGGGGATGAGAGTGAAGTCTTGATGTGGGGGAAAGAACAGGAGAAAGCCTTTCAACACCTAAAAGAAGCCTTAACCTATGCACTGGCTTTGGGAATACCAAACTTAGACAAACACTTTATATTATATGTTGATAAGAAAAAGAAAGTGGCTGTGGGAGTTTGGGTACAAGAGTTTGGAGGGGAATTGCGACTGGTAGGATATTTTTCTGAAAATGTAGACTGGTAGCCAGAGGCTGGCCCCACTGTTTGAGAGTGCTGGCTGCTGCGGCTCTCCTGGTAGAGGAAGCTCAAAAGCTGGTCCTTTCTGGGACTCTCAAGGTTCAGGCACCACCTGAACCACCATAATCTGGCCCCTCTTTTAACCAGACACGGATGGGGTTGGCGCTCCAATAGCCAGGTGTTACGTTATCAGCTCCTCTTAATAGAACACCCAGACGTTACACTGGAAACTTGTGTGGCCTTAAATCCAGCCACACTCGTTCTGGCAGAACCAGGAGAACATGGAACTGTAAAGAATCAGTACTAATAGGGTCGGCAGGGAGAACAGATTTAAAGAATACTCCTTTGTTGGACCCAGAGGACATTTGGTTTAGGGATGGTAGTAGTATGGTGACAGATGGACATCAGAGAGCTGGGTATGCAGTGGTCTCCCATACTCGGGTTCTTGAGAGTGGCCCCTTACCACCAAGTACCTAAGCTCACAAGGCTGAGCTAATAGCCCTAAGGCTGGCACTAAGACTGGCCAAAGATAAAATAATACAAATATACACTGACATTAAATATGCCTTCCTGGCAGGTATAGTTCAATGGTAGAGCATTTGACTGCAAATATGCCTTCATGATTCTCATGCCCATGGCCAAATTTGGAAGAAGAGGGGCTACTCTCAGCTATAAACTCTCTGATCCAACATGGAGAAGAAATTCAGAAACTTTTACAGGCAGTGTATTTACCAACAGAAATGTCAGTCATGCATTGTAGAGGACACCAAAAAGAAGGGGACAGAGCACAGGGAAACAACAAAGCTGATCAAGAGGCCAAGAGGGTGGCAAGGGAAGAGAAGTTTGTATTTACAGCGTTACCGGTGTTACCTGCACCCTTAGAAATACAAGACTTGGGTCTATTCCCAAGAGGAGGAGGACTGGGCCAAGGGAAGGGGATTCACCTTTAGACCATGGGATGGTGGGAGCAAGAGGGAAAGCTCCCTTCCAGTATTTCTCAAAAGGTGATCTCTAACTCCACCAAGCCTTCCATGTGGGGGCCAAGTCTTTAAAGATCCTTTTAGGAAAAATGGTGATTATCCAAGGATTAGACAAATTGGTCAAATAAATTACTGCTTCATGGTACCTGTATATGCAGAATAATCCACCAGGGGGAGCTCACCTGCCTTGGGTGCTAGACCTGAAACAGCCGTGAGGCAGGTACCCGGAGGAAGACTGGCAACTGGATTTTACTGTGATGAATCAGTGCAGAGCTTTCAAATATCTTTTGGTATTGGTAGACACCTTCTCAGGATGGGTTGAGGTGTACCCAACCAGTACAGAAAGGGGCACAGAGGTATGTGAAATATTGTTGAGAGATCATATCTCGTTTTGGTCTTCCTCCGAGGCTTCAGGGTGATAGTGGATTGGCATTTACATCCAAAATAATCCAGGGACTGACAACTGTCTTAGGAGTAGATTACCACGTATGCACCTGGCGGCCTCAGGCATCTGGCAAGGTGGAGAGAACCAACCAAACTCTAAAAAGGACCCCCCAGAGGAACACTGAAACTCAGTCCTTTCGAAATCTTATGTGGCCAACTATCCAAGAACAAGTTATCAGGGAATGTGTTGAAGCTGGTTATCTTCTAAAACACATCATAGGCCGGGCGCGGTGGCTCACGCCTGTAATCCTAGCACTCTGGGAGGCCGAGGTGGGCGGATCGTTTGAGCTCAGGAGTTCGAAACCAGCTTGAGCAAGAGCGAGACCCCATCTCTACTAAAAAATAGAAAGAAATTAATTGGCCAACTAAAATATAGAAAAAATTAACCGGGCATGGTGGCGCATGCCTGTAGTCCCAGCTACTTGGGAGGCTGAGGCAGAAGGATCGCCTGAGCCCAGGAGTTTGAGGTTGCTGTGAGCTAGGCTGACGCCACGGCACTCTTGCCTGGGCAACAGAGTGAGACTCTGTCTCAAAAAAAAACAAAAAAAACAAAAAAACAAAAAAAAACACATCATAGAAAGTACAACAGGCATTGTTGGATTATGGGCAACAAGTCCTGACTGGTCCCTGGAAAGGGAAAAAATCACTTCCACCATGCAAGGGGGGGGCAGGGTGACTGGATCCTCCTTAAAGATTGGAAAGAAAGAGGCCCTGCCCATCAGTTAGAGCCCATGTGGAAGGGCCCATATCAGGTCTTGTCTACCTTCCGCCCCCGGAGGCAAAGTGAAGGGCATCGCAAGCTGGGTGCACATCTTGAGAGCTAAACCGGTGGATGCTCAGAGCCCAGACGCCAGCAAGGATGCTGAAACCACAGATACCTACGAGTGTGAACCACCTGAGGGATTAAAGCTTCTCTTCAAAAAGGTAAAATAATTAAACCTCACGGGCTATGCCACCATAGATAGTAAAGAATCTCTCCATATATTTCCTGATCTTTCTTATGTTAGCCTTTGGTGGAATCCTCTGCATATTAGATACATTGTGCCATGAAGGAATAATTCTGTGCTTGCTTATTTTCAAGCACCCATAGTTTTCATATTTTCATTATGATTTCACTTTTCTTCCTCTTACTATTTTCTTCACTATTACCAAGTATGACCTGGTTGCTAACATTCCTGGGACCTTTAGTGGCTATTGCCCTTCTATTAATATTTGGCTCATGCATTTTTAATCTTATAAGTTTGTGGGTCTTCAGGGCTTCAACAGTTTCATGTGAAACTTATGCTAGCTTGGGGATTTCACCCCACATCTGACAAGATAATACTGCCACCCATGGAGCCACTAGATAAGACCACAAGTAACACCCACCTGTAGTTCTTAAAAGAGGTCATGGAGCCAGAAGAGCTGTTTAGCTCCAAGCAGCTAGAAAAGCTTGAGCTCTTCAGCCTCAAGTCCCAAAGATTTTCAGGCTCCATTCTCTCACGGGAATGTTAGGCAGGGACCAAATCTGCAGGTGGCAGATACAGGCCAGCAGGGCGGTTCCTAGGGACAGAGAAGCTGGAGAAGGGACTGCAGAAAAATGCAGCTAACAACCGCCAAGAGCAGGAACTTGAGGATTTGAGGCACACACCTGTGGAGCTTCAGTTTTGTTGTAAGAACACCTGTCAATCATGTATAGCAATCATCTGGTAATATCCCACACCTCCTATAAGCCCCCCCCCCATACCAGACCAGGCCAATAAAAGAAAACCACCTGGGCGGCTTCAATGTCTTTCTCCACTCGTTCCTCTCTGTGACGTACTCTCTCTTTGTATAGACCCCTTCTTCTCTGCAATAAAAGCCGTTTGTGTGGAATTGCTTCCTGTCTGTGGTCACTTCGTTACACAGACCCTGCTTGTGAATTTTCCAAGCAAGGAGCCAAAGAACCAGGATAACAGTCCACCAAGAGGCTGGGCCTGACAACGCCAAGGGAAATAAAGGTTCCAGTATTCTAGGTACAGATTCGCCCTCAGGTGGGGTATGAAGTTTTAGATGCCATATTCTCCATGTTCTCATATATTTAACTTATGGGAGTAATTTCATGGCATTATAAATAAGGATTAGAAAAGGTAAAAAAAAAAAATCAAATCATCCCACCATCCTAATGTACTTGAGAGGAAGATTTAGAGGAGGAGAACCTTGGGTAGAGAGAACAGCAAGTACAAGAGCCTTGAGACATAAATGAGCCTGATCAGGCGTTCAAGGAACAGAAAAGGCCATGCAGCTGGTGGGCAGCAACGTCTGCAGGACGTCAGCGAGTCTCCTGCTGCGCATCTGTCTTCGTGGGTGTCCATCCAGTTCACAAACCAACAACCTTCCTTTCTCTAGTAATGCTCCCCCAAATGCACTAACCCAGGTGGGGGATGAGGTGTGGACCTGGTGCGTGTGAAGAGGGAAGGGGATGATAGATACAGGTGGCTCCTCTCTCCGAGGAATTTGGAATTGGGACATGGGAAGGGTCAAGGCAGTCACTCCGGGCTGGTGAGACTGTGCCCTGCAACCCTGGGCGCTGGGGGAAGGTGCTGTGCTCTGCACTCAGCCAGAGAGACTGAGGAGGCAGGTCAGCAGGGAGAAACAAGGATGAGGAGCAGAATTCTGACAGTTAACTTCTGATCGCTCCACCCTGAGGGCCAGCTGCATTCTGTCTCAGGTTCTGGGAAACTGCCTGTATCCTTATCATACATTCTCATTTCTTTAGCTTCTACTTACCTGGTTAGAGAAGTGTTTTGAGGAAAGAGTTCTATGGTCAAACAATTTGGGAAACACTGGGTTTAAACAAAGTTTAATAGCTTTTTATCTGCGGAACTACTCAGAGCTTTTAACAGGACTGTGTACATGTGACTCCAAAACGAACTCCAGAGAGCAGCATTCCTTACGCTGATTTCTCAGGCCACACTGGGGATGTCAGTGCAACAGGACATTAAGCTTGGGGCGTTCAGCCTGTTTCAGCTGAGTCCTGAAAAGCCAAGAATAGAGGAGGGTCCTAACATTCTGATCACCAGGAACACACCTATTGTTGAAAAAACTGATTGCAGCAAGTAATTTTATCCAGGAGAGAGAAGGGAGAGATTGAGAGATACCTGAAGGGACAGAGAGAAAGAATACAATTACCTTTTGAGTGCTGTCCATCTGGTCCAGCCTTTCAATAAAACTGTTGAAAGAGTATAGAATCATCCTAGTACTCTTGTCAACTCCAAAATCACATCCCAGTAAGTGATGTGAGCCCTGTCATGGGCCACCTAAAATATATGCCTTCCACAAGATGATTTACCATCTGCACTTAGAGATTCGGATCTCCATTTGCTCTGATTGGTCAGAAAGGGTTAGATTGAAATCATGGGCTTCACCACTGACTCCCAAGCACCTCAGGGCTTGTTCTTCATTTCTCTTTTCATTCACGGGTCACTTGCCCTTGCTGGGTGCCCCATAAATGAGCAGGACAGACAGGCCCCCAGAAGCTTTTGGTCTGATGACTTAGGGAATGAAGATCCAAACTGACACTCCGCAGAGAGGGTGGAGAGAGCGAGGCAGAGGGTTTGGGGAGGCGTGGGGGTACAAGGGTGTAGGTTTGGAGGGAGGGAGGGCCTGAGTCAGGTTAGGCTAGGCCAGGCCAGGGGCTAGGTCTAAGGTTTACTGAGGCCAGAGGAGGGGGCAGCGTTGCAGGCCCTAGGGGCCAGATAGAGGGCCCCGACCCAGGGGATGGGGCTGGGGAGGCCCAGCTGAGCTCATTTGTTGAGGGCCTCGAATGCCCAGCTGAGACTAGACTAGACTGTATATTGCGGACTGGGTGTAGGAAACAGGTTTTAGGTGATGTTCATCCATGATAAGTCATTTGTACACATGCCTCGGGTAGTCATAAACCGCCTGTGGCAGCACTTGGTCCACCGCCAGTGGCGAGCGTGCCACTGTTGCTGACGCCTGCGCGGGGCGCTGGGGTCCGAGGGCGCCCGGGCTGGCAGGTTTGTCTTCAGAACCCGGCGGGAGCCAGGTCGGCGGCATGGCCCCGCCCCCTTGCACCTGGGCCCGCCCCTGGGGGCGGAGACTTCCGGAGCTGAGGACTCCGCCTCGAGCCGAGCGCAGGGGCAGCGCAGAGCGGCTCAGCCTGCTGCAGACGCCGCGCTCACGTACGCCTCTGAGGCTCCCGAGCTCCGAGCGCTGAAACGGCGCCGGCGAGTCCCAGCAGGGCAGGGGTGGCGCGGCGACGAGTCCTCGCGCTTGGAGGACAGATGTGCCTGGGCGTTGAAGTTCGCAGCCTCGAGCTCGGGTGAAGCTCTTGGGAAGGGCAAGACGGCGGCGACGAGATGCAAGCGGAGGAGCCCCGCGCCCCGGGCGCCCAGGGAACCCAGCGCGCGCCGGGCCCCGAGCTGCGCCTGTCCAGCCAGCTACTGCCCGAGCTCTATACCTTCGTGGCACGCGTGCTGTTCTACCTGGGGCCTGTGTACCTAGCCGGCTACCTGGGGCTCAGCATAACCTGGTTGCTGCTCGGCGCCCTGCTGTGGTTTTGGTGGCGCAGGAACCGCCGCGGGAAGCTCGGGCGCCTGGCGGCTGCCTTCGAATTCCTGGACAACGAACGCCAGTTCATCAGCCGCGAGCTGCAGGGCCAGCACCTGCCAGCCTGGGTGAGCCGAGCTGGGCCGGGGTCGGAGGTCGGGCAGATGCCTTTCGAGGTTCGGGAGGAACCTCCCGTCAGCCGGGGATCTGGGGCGCGCAAACCCGAGGGAGGGCGGGAGCCTCGCGACCCGCACACCCCGTTCCCCACCGTGCCCGGCATGCAGGCCCTGGGGTCGGCGGCCGTCCCATCGCCGTGGCGTCCTTCATCCTGACGCCCTCCTCTGGTCCGGCTGCGGTGGGAACGAGGAACCTGGGTTTCAGTTAAGGGCCCAGAGCCTGAGAGAGAAGTCTAGGGCGGGCCACACCCGGGAGAAAAACAAGGGCGTGTGGAACTTTGCAAAGTTACTTGTGAGGGAAACAGAAGGCGTTTCTTCCACCTGCTTGTTGATTCAAAGAACGAACGCAGGACGCAAAACGCAGATGGACAAATACGGCACTGGCAGAAACGGCGGACCCTAGTTGCGCTCAGCAGAGGCGGGAGCGGGGCGGGCCCCGCGGGCTGCAGGTGGGAGTGCCGGGTAGCAGGCCGACTGCGCAGGGCCACGGGCTCCCCGCCCTGCCTGCCGGGGATGCGCACACTCTCGCACGCACGCACGGTGGCACGCGCGCTGCAGCTGCACGCCCGTCTCCTGGTGTGGAATGGCCGGGACTGTGGTCTCTCCAACGCTTCTGGTCCCGAGAATCTCCTGGCTCACTTGAGAAAACTGAGTTCAGGGTCCCTTGGTACAACTCCCATGGTGGGGCCAAGGCAGCGGGGGCGATCCTCATGATTAGGTGAGTCTGAGAAACACTGGCAGAAGGATGTTCAGTCCGAGGGTTGGTCTGGGCAAACCTGTGCTGTCTCTCTGGAACTGGGGGCTCTGGCTTCTCAGATTTCTTCCAGATACACTCAGGCCCACAAGGAGTGGGGTGTCCAGAGGCTACCAGAACCCTCGTTTTCTCTAGCCTGTGGCCTGTACTCTAAAACCCAACTGGGCCATAGGATCTTCATGACAGTAGCCTACAAAGTAGGGTGTGAGAAGAAAATATTAGAAAGGCCCATTTATTTTAACAGAAATAAAAGGGAAATTAACCCTTACTGTAAGAGTCTGCTCAGACTGCCATAACAAAGTAGGACAGGCTGGGTGTCTTAAACAACATTTTTTTTTCCTGTCATTTCTTGGGGCCCAGAAGTTGGTGTCTCCTGAGGCCTCTTTCCTTGCTTGCAAATGGTGGTCTTCCTTCTGTGTGTGTCTGTGTCCTACTCTCATAAGGACACCAGACATATTGGGTTGGGGCCCACCCTAATGACCTTTTTTTTAAGTTAATTACTTCTTTAAACACCCTAGCTCCAAATACAGTCACATTCTGAGACACGGGGGATTAGCACTTCAATATGTGAATTGGGAGGGGGCACACAATTCAGCCCACTGGACTTAGTAATATTTAATGTACAGTAAAGCTTGCAAGTAAAGCTTTGTAAATCGGTTTACATCTTAATATATTGGGAATGAGGGGGCCAAAGACTGTTACTGATAAGGGTACACAATAAAAAAGCATAGTGACCACTTTCCTATGATAGCAGCCATAGGGGTAGTGGATAGGTCCTGATTCCCCCAGACCTTCCCATCTTGGTGGTTCTATGAGGGCTTGTGATTCTGAAAGGTGTGCACCCAGAGAACAAGGCTGACCTGTCCACATTCCTTGTTCACTGTTGAGGAGCCCAAGCTGCCTGTCAGACCTCTGTTGTGACCCCATGGTGATCTCAGCCCATAATGGTGAGCCTGTGAGACCTCGCCAAGTAACAGCTCTCCTTTTCTCCCCTTCTTGTATTAGGGAAGCCTCTAGACACTTAGAAGTATGCAAAGGCAGTGTTTCTGAGATTGGGCCAAGAATCAGATCCTGCAGGGGCATTGATACCTTCCCCCCTCCCACACCATAGAAACAGTTCTGGCCTCTGATGGGGAAAGGGACCCCAGGAGCAGCACGACCTAGCCAACAGGGAGCTCAGCCTGAACATAAGAAGGCACCTCCTGGGT
Organism: Cheirogaleus medius; assembly: GCA_008086735.1. Taxonomy (NCBI): domain Eukaryota; kingdom Metazoa; phylum Chordata; class Mammalia; order Primates; family Cheirogaleidae; genus Cheirogaleus; species Cheirogaleus medius. The sequence continues at coordinate 159,758 of VBSM01000272.1, forward strand.
TTTCACCCCACAATCTGTACCCCATGCCTGACTCAGTATGGTGTAGGGACACACAGAGGAAGGTGATGGTGTCTCTCCTACCAAGATGGCAGTCTTAGGCAGGAGACAGAAGCATAACAGGTAATTGCCACAGAGGTCCTGGGGAAGTCAGATGCAGGAGTCTGAACACGGCTGAGTCAGGTCGAAGGCCTGGGGTAAAGGACATCCTGCCTGGTTTCCATATTGGAGTTCCCAAACCACAGCCTCCTGCCCCTTGGAAGGGTCTGGCCTCAGCCTGCATTCTCCAGATTCCCCTGGCCGGCTTATCTGGCCAGTTTGCAGGGTCAGAGCCCGGATGACCTGTTGGATTGAGGCATTGCTGCTGCAGAGGGCATTCCAGGCCAAAGGAGGCTGTGGGCGCAGCGTGGAGGCCTGGCCTGGCCCCTGTGTGAGGGAGCACTGTGTGTTTGGCCTGGCTAAAGTGTGTGGTAGGAGCTGACAGGGCCAGGCCGAGGCAGGCTTGATGGAGGTTGGCCTCCATTCTGAAGGCTGCAAGGTTTTGAAAGGCCCTTCAGAAAGCAGCATGGGAGGGACAAGTAAGGCTGTAGGAGAGAGATCTGTTGAGAAAATGATTTGAGCCAAGATGGCAGTAGTGGGGACCATGAGGGGAGAGATACGTGGGAGTGGGACGCTAGATGCCTGGTGGCTTCTAGAGTGGGAGTGTGGGAGGGACCCAGGGGTCTTTCAGGGAACTTTCTGGCTTGGGGAGCTGGGTGCCCATGACTGTGATTGGGATTGCAGAATGCGAAGCAGGTCTGGGGAGGTTGGTTACCTGTGTGAACACCTGGAAGAGCATATAACTAGAGGCAAGTGTGGGCTTTTTGACTCGCCTAGGAAAGTTTCCAAGCCCAGGGATGATGTGGAAAACCTGGAGCCTACTCGGTTGAATACTCTTCTCCCTTCCTCTCTGCCCTGCTAGGAACACGGTGTTTGTGACGACAAAGAGACAGGGCTCTGGGTGTGGTGGGGGCAGCACAACCCTTGCTCAAGATTTTGGAGCATGGATGAATGGATAACTTTACTCGAAGGAAGAATTCTTGGGCTTTAAAAGTGGCCCCTAGTACAGAAGCAATGGCTCCCCTTTGTCTTGGGAATTCGGCCTGACCACATGGCGGAGGCAGGTGACCCCTGCTGCTCATACTTGGACAGAGCAGACGCTGCAGGATTGCACGAGGACGCTCCTCTGACACCGTGTTGAGATGTATTTTTTGGAGGCAGTAAGAGCCGCCTCAATCAGCTGCCCTGGTCAGGGGTGGGGACTGTGTGCGGCACAGTGACATGCAGGAAGCCCTCGATATTACTCATTTAGCTGTAGGCCCCGGTCAACTACTGAAGCCATCACTAAAGATGGTTGTGATGAGTGGAATGTTTGAGAAGCCGCCTGTACAGAGCCAGACACAAGTATGCGCTTGGTGGGGGCTGTCACTTTATGCTCCTCAAACGTCCAAGCCTCCTAACTCTACCTAATATGAAATTAATGACCTGGTGCACCTGTGGCAACCTTGTCTTTTGGGGCGCCAGATGGCTGTCGAGGAGTGGAGCGAGTAGGGGGGACGTGCAGAGCACTTCAGTGACCCTCCATCCTGCGCCCTGGCTCTTCCTGGGCCTGCTCCTGTGGGCTCCCAGAATCCCCGCGGTGCTGCTCCACTGGGGCTTCCCTTCCGGTCTTCAGAGCCCATCCTTTGTGCTCTGAGCTCCGCAAGGCCCTTCTTGGGGTAACCTTTGCTGCCGCTGTCCCCTGACCACCTCCCAGGGCGTGGGCCCCTGTTTGATGCTCTGCAGCCTCATCCCTGGGTTTGTGCCCTGGTCAGCCCTTCACTGACCCGTGCAGTTTCCAGTTATTCACTGAGTTATTGATCAGAGTACCAATTGGATGATTGGTTTGTTCATCATGTATTTATTTTGCCCCTCCCATGACTGGGCTGGTGTGAGGAGCGAAGTTTGGTGAAAACCTCACCTGGTTCCAGGTCAGGTTGGATGTGTTTGGAGTATAAGAGTGAGTGGTAGGAAAATAGCCCAAGGCAGGGTAGAGAGGAGAAAGAGCTGTCGGGAAACTTTGGCATTCTGTCTGTGGTTTCCAGTCGGGCTTGCTCTCCTACCAGCTGGTAGCAATCAGTTGGCAGCTTTGTTAGGGACAATTAACCCTGTGTATCTGCTGGGAGGTGGTCTGATGTGGGGGGAGGTATGGGCTTAGAATCTGATGCTCATTCACTGGGGCATCTTGAGAAGATCTCCTCCCCTCTCCCAGTCTCTGATTTCTCTCTGAAAATGAAGTTTTGGGAGATGCTCTAGAGTCTTTTTAGCTGCAGGAACCTGCCATCATTAACCAGCCCCAAGTCAGCTATTCCGTGGGGCCACACACCCACAGGACCCATTCCCCAGCCTTTCCTGCCTGCCCTCATCTAACTGGGTGTGCTCTGGGGATGCCAGCCAGGTGAGCACCAGAGAAAGGTGAACCATTCACATAGCAGTAGGTACCCTGAGGCTCATGACGGTGGCCCTGGGGACTTGTCCCCTCCAGACCTCCCTGCCAGCCATTCAGGAGACAACCAGGGCTGAGTGCTTTGCTTTCTTGGTGCTGAGATTTGACACTTTCTGTGGGTGCAGGAGCAATCATGCTAGGACCCAGGCACTCCGTGGTCTGTCCTGTACTGATACCTCTATTAATTGAAGGAAGTAAATGCAGTAACGGCTCTGAGCTAGCCTGGCACTCTTAAATGAGATCACAAAGCTTAACCCTTGGAGCCAGTGTCGTGGTTTTAAACATCAGGACTGGCTGGGGGCCACTTGGAATTTGGGGGACTACTTACCCCTGAGGTCCTTGTGGCCCTGTGAAGTTATTCAGATGGGCTTGGAGTCAGCCCTGTCCTCAGGAAGGAAGAGGCAGACAGATTTTAGTCATGCCCCTTGGGTTTCTGCCCCATGTCTTAATGATGGTTCATGGACTTATTGTCCCCAGGGGCCAGGATTGAGCAATACTAGTGACAGAGTGTGGACCTTCTTTCCTCCAAGCCCAACACAGGGATCTCAGGCATCTGGGTATTCACTACTGTACTCAGCCAGCAAGCATTTATCAAGGGCCTGCAGTGTGTCAGGCACAGTGCTGCAGGCAGGGCCACAGACGTGAGTGACACATGGCCCCTGCCCATGAGCTAGATGGGGATTCAGACCCACTAAAACAGCCTTTTCTGATACAGTGTGATCGGTCCTGTGAGGTGGCTGGCCAAGGTGCTGAGGAAGCGTAGGGGAGGGATCTAACCCAGGCAGGAAGTGGTCCAGGAAGCCTTCTTGGAGGAAGAGGCGCTGTAGTGTTGCTGGCTGTGGTGGGGCCTGGGGGACTCTGGGCCCAAAGGTTTTGAGAAGTTTGGTCAGTTGAGTCCATCATCTCATCTTGGGGCTAGCAGCTCCTGGGACAGCACTTACGATACCTAAACTCACATGACACTACCCATTGCTTCATTTACAAGGGGCTGAATCTTCCTGGGACAGGAGTGTCCAGGGCAACCTTTTCTGCAAGCCAGGTGTCCGAGTAATTGGGAAGTCACACAGTGGGAGATGATCAGGGCCAAGAGTGGGGACAGCCCCTGTCCTCCTCCTCAGCTGCAGCCCCTCTCCAGTGGGAGGAAAGGTGTGGAGAGCTGATCACCGGCTTCCCTCAGCTCCTGGCCCTGAGCCTCGGTAGCAGGCAGAGATGGCACTTCTGTGGGAATGTCCCAGTGACTTTGGGGGAGCTGCGGGGAGGTGTGAGCTGCCCCCCTGAGGACCTGTGAGGGCCACAGCACAGCTACATATGGGAGTGGGGGCCTCAGACTGCCTCCCTCCTCCTCCCTCCTCCCAGCAGAGTTCCAGGGCCTTCTCAATCTCTGGGAACCTGGAGCTTGCAGCACGTGTGCTTGAGGCAAGTGATTTCCTTTTTCCTTCTGCTCCTTTACTACAAATACTGAAGAAGGATTTAAGATGTTTTTCTGCCTCATTGGAACTATTAAAGGGTCAAAGCAACATTTTTTTTTACAAGACCCCAGATATTTCAAGATCATAATCACCTATTCCATTCCTTTGCCTATTTTGTATTTACTTTTTTAACATAACTGGTTATAAACTGGTTAAAAATCTGGTTTTTCTGGTTATAAAAGTAGAAGTATTCCCACTGTAGAATATTTGAAAATGGCCTAAATGTTAAAATTTGAATAGGCATTTACAGTCCCTCCACCCAGAAATGCATTATTGTATTTGGGTATACTTCCTTTATGTAGAAGGTATAGGAAAACAATTTCTAAAATAACTAACACCCTCCCCCCCCTTTTTTTCCTTTTTATTTTTCATGTCCTTATTATATTAAAGACTTTCTCTAAAAAAGTGTTTAAGGACTATGGTATCCTTAATATGAATATACCATAAGTTGCTTAATCGTTTCTCTAACATTGATTATTTCGGTTATTTCCAAGTTCTCCTATTTGTGTGGCTAGCTGAGGGGACAGTGTTTCCTGTATCTGTCTGGAATTTTCCTTCTGATCTGCTAGTCTGGATCCCATGACTCATCTGTCAAGTCCAAGCTCAGGCACCCCCACCCCAGGACCCTTCTCCCCGGGCTCCCACAGAACCCTGAGCCTCCCATGCTGATCTGCACCCTATTGTTTTCTTTTTTTATGAACTCTGCTGTGGTTTGGAAGCACTTACCTATTTTTATGTCTGACTTTTTTAACAGATTGAATGTTCTTTTAAGGTAAAGCATGTTTTGTTGTACATCTCTGTACCCTTAGCTCCTAGCTCAGTGCCCAGTACACAGTAAGCACTCAGTAAATACCTGTCGAATGAACATTACAGTGAATGTCTGCTGAGCAAATCTAAGTCCACATTTCTCAATTTCCTTAGTGTAGGTTCCTAGAAGTTAAACCAACATATCAAAACTTATGAACATTTTAAAAACACTTTCGCCCACTTCACTGTGGCCTTATCAATATTGAATACTGTCTTTTTGGACCTTTACTAGTTTGACAAGCAAAAGGATAAGTTTTTTAACCTCAGGCTTTACCAAACCTAACTGGATCATGGAACTCTCCTGCAGCTTTCCATTATCACTCAGGTCCCCTTGAAATACCTGCTCTGTGGACAGCTCAGGGCCACCCCGTCTGCTCGGAGCCCTCCTTCCTTAGCAAAGGGTGCCAGGCTCTGGGCATCAGTGTTCTCACCACTGATGACTGCCTGCGGAGCTTCATCTGCTCAGTTCTGCTGCTGGGTCCGGCTGATTAGGCCAGTCCTCCGATGGGTGTGGTGTTAAGGAGCCCGTGGATTAGAGAACAGAGTTAGACAGAATTTCAAGTTGGCCAAGCAATTATCTCACTTAATGCACTTTTAGCAGGGTAATTTAAAGCAGAAGAGTGGGAAGGTTTAAAAGCAATTTTCATGGTTAAATGTTTGCTTCCCTTGAAGAGAGGAAGAAAAGGGACACAAGGCTGCGCATCAGGAGAGAAGTGAGTAAAGCAGGAACCACTGACTGGGCCCCCACAGAGCAGGGGCCTATCTCAGGAAGACAGGAACCAGCCTGAAGTCCAGTGGCCCCTTCTGTAGGAAAGTTCTATAGGACACCCAGAGTGAGTGGGTCTCCTCTCCTGTCTGAGCATGGGGGCATGGTGAGGTGGCTGGAGTGTGTGTGTGTGTGTGTGTGTGTGTATGTATGTGTATGTGTAAGGATGCCCTTTGGAGCAGGGAAGATCCATGAGGCTATTTTAGGAAAGAGTGTGTATGTTTGTGTGATTCTGTGGATGTGTCTGTATAGTTCTGAGTGTGTGTATGTCTGTGTGAGTGTGTATCTGCATGTTTATCTATGTATCTCTGTATCTGTATGTGTCTCTCTGCATCTTTTTTTTTTTTTTTTTTTTTTTTTTTTTTTTTTGAGACAGAGTCTCACTCTGTTGCCCAGGCCAGAGTGCCATGGCATCAGCCTAGCTCACAGCAACCTCAAACTCCTGGGTTCAAGCGATCCTTCTGCCTCAGCCTCCCGAGTAGCTGGGACTACAGGCATGTGCCACCATGCCCGGCTAATTTTTTATATATATATTTTTAGTTGTCTAGCTCATTTCTTTCTATTTTTTTTAGTAGAGACGGGGTCTCGCTCTCGCTCAGGCTGGTCTGGAACTCCTGAGCTCAGACGATCTTCCTGCCTCGGCCACCCAGAGTGCTAGGATTACAGTCGTGAGCCACTGCGCTTGTCCTCTCTGCATCTCGTGTGTGTATTAGTGGCTGCTCTCATGGGAGGAGCTACTATCTCTGTGAGAGGGAGTTGGCAGAATCCATCTAGTGACAGGGAGGCCCCTTAAGTGAAGCCCCCCATTCCCCCTGCCTCCTGAGAGGGTCTGGTGGCCAAAAGCTCCTGCCAAGGCCTCCTACCCCAACCCCAGACCCATCTGTGTGGGCCCCGCCACGGCCTTGGCCCTGAGGGGAGGCAGCCATCTGGTGCTATTTCCTCGCTGCTGTGGAATCATTTTCCTAAAAGGTTTAAGAAATAAAGCACAGGTGTCACCCTCTAAAGATGGAGTATGGATGTGGGCCTCTGCTAGCATGGAATTCTGACTTAGACTTGAGTTTCCTGTGAAGTCTGTATGTCCTCTCTCAGTTCTCATTGCCACCACTCCCTTGACAATGTCTAAAAATGCTGACATTAAAATATTAGCTCACTGTGCCCGGAAGGCTTTGGCCCGAGTACGCTAACAGCATCAGGAGGCGTGTTAGCTTAGAGAGGCCTTGGATGGGGTGGGGGCTGTAAACTATTGAAACTTCTCTGAGGGGTTGTGCAGGGAAAGTAGCAGAGATCTGAGATGCTGCAGACTTGCCCATGTGCCTGGGCATTGTTTGAATTTTCCAGGCCTGCTCAGGGAAATGTCCCCACCTGGAATACAGCAGTCGGGATAGTGTACATGTTTCTACGAGGATGAACATTACTAGAGCACTGAATTTGTGTCCAGTACTAAGCCATTTAGAAGCAGCTTCATGTCCATTATCCTGCTCGATTGTGAATCTGGGCAAAACAGGAAGTAACAGCCTCACTTACCAATCAGTGAGAAACCCGAGGCTGGAGAAGTTAGGAGCAGAACCCTGACCCCCTGGCTGCACTCTCTCTTCCTGCCTGGCTACAGAAAGCAGGTTAGCGGTTGGGGGTGGCTCACCTGTTAGGGGAAGAGCAGTTCGCAGAGCCAGGAAAAATCATGATATTGTAATCGCCTTTTGCCTTCTAGCCCTCTCCTCCCTTGCTCTTTGTGGAAGAGTTCCCTTTGCGAAGGAATCGAGGTCCATAGGCTACTGGTGAGAATTTGGTGACACAGCAGTATTGTCCCAGGAGTGACAGCTGGAGACCCAGGCTGTGACTTTGGAGCCTAGTCAGGAATCCCTGGGGGCAGAGAGGCCATCTTCTTCCAGGGCCTGAGCAGGCCCTCCAGCCTGGGGGGCCCTGCCTATTCATTCTTCTGCACCCTCCACCAAGCTCAGAACCAGCCAGGAGCTTGGTAAACATGCAGGTTTTCAGGCCCCTGCCCCAGTCCTCCTGAATCAAAATCTCTGGGCCCTGACCAAGAATCTGCTTTTTTTTTTTTTTCGCCCCAGACAGCCTCACTCTGTTGCCCAGGCCAGAGTGGCATGGCATTGTCATAGCTCACTGCAACCTCAAACTCCTGGGCCCAAGCAATCCTCCTGCCCTAACCTCCCCAGTAGCTGGGACTATAAGCATGCGCCACCACGCTCAGCTAATTTTTTCTATTCTTAGTAGAGATGGGGTCTTGCTCTTGCTCAAACTGGTCTCTCACTCCTGACCTCAAGTGATCCTCCTGCCTTAGCCTTCCAGATTGCTAGGATTACAGGCATGAGCCACCATGCCAGGCCAAGAATCTTCATTCTAACGAGCTCTCCGGGTGGTATTTTTGTACACAAAGACTGAGAATCACTGCGGAGTGTATCTCTTTGCCTTGCCAGGTGGTGTGGGGTATCTCCTCCTAGCTTGTCCCAGAGCCTCTCAGACTCAATGGGAATTGAAACAAAAGTTCAGTGACTTTAGGACTCAGTCTGATGGTGAGCCACTCATTTTTCAGCCTCTTTGTTTCCTTAGAGAGGAAAGACAGAAGACAGTGGCTCTGATTGGGTCCCTTTGCCAGGCTTCACTGTGGAGTGCCCCATTGGGCATAGTTTCACATGGGCGCCTGGCAGGCACTGGGCCCAGCCTGTCTGTGGCTGTCTTTGTTTGGGCCACAGATCCCTTGGCCAGTCAGTGGAGGCCAGGGAAACAACCACCGTGGTCCTTCTTCCACCTCAACCACTTCCACTGTGTTCTCTCCTTTCCACATTCTCTCTTCTCCTCTCTTAGTGGTGTCTCTCAAAGTGCTCTTGGAAACTCAGCAGAGAATTTGCTGGGCTTTGGGTCAGGCAAAACTGGACACACGCCCAAGTGACCTGTTCTTGCACGTACCTGAGGTCAAAGTGATCAGGGTCTGTACAATTTCCACTAGCAGTTTCGACTTCTGGAGCACTTATTCTGAGCCAAAAAGGGTACTGAGCACCTGACCTGCACTTAATCTTCTCAGGAACTGTGAAGTTGGCAGTACTGTACCCATCTTGTACATGAGAAAACTGAAGCTTAGAGAGATGGGATTTTAAATGCACAAGGAATAGGTTAGAAAAACACTAAGAATGGACTTCAAATGCTGACATTTCAGGTGAAGAAAGGGAAGGAGAAATGGATGAGAAAAAGGTTTTATGGTTGGGCTCAAATCACATACAGGTGAGATCTAGGTTCTGGTCACCTGGGTAATCTTGGCAGGTATTAACTAGTCTCTGAGCCTCTCCTCATTTGTATAATAAGTATAATTACATCTTTGCTGTTCGTCTTGTAGAGTATTAGGAGTATCAGATGAAAGTGTTTATGGAGTGCCCTTTGTAAAAGCTATGAAGCATGGCATGAGGTCAATCTTCTGAGCCAGACTTTCTATAAAAGAGGGAAATATAGTGTCATGTAAGGTTTTCTTCAGAGGAGTGAGTGGGGCAGAGTGGAAAAGCAAAGACTTTGTGGTCAGACAGACCTGGTCTGGGTCTCAGCTCTAGCACTCCAGAGCTGGCGATTATAAGTCATGTGACCTCCCTGAGTCTTGGTTTCCTTATCTGTAAAATGGGGCTCCTAAGGGATTAGGTGAATATTAAATGACATGAGGTAACATGAACTCAGAAAGGTTGAAAATAGGATGGAAAAAGACACAACTGGGCAATTTTGAAACAAAAGAAAGCTGGGGTAGAAATTTACATATTAGGCCAAAAATAGAATATAACTCAAATGTATCATAAAGACAAAGAAGGATGTTACATGCTTGTAAAGGGCAATAATTAGGCTGTAATAACCATGGACATATATGTACTGTGTAATATAAACTTGAAATATAAATCAACAACTGACATGAGGAAATAGATAAACCAACAGTTGGGCTTGGAAATTTTTAATACATCCCTTTCTGGAAGTGATAAATCAAGCAGACAAGCAAGGATAAAGTATATTAAAAGGACATGATTAATAACTCAATCACACATGGAATAGTCAAGGAGATTAATCATGTACTAGGCCAAAAAGGAATTATCCATATATTCTGATGAACTGACATCCTGCAAACTGTTTAGACCACAAAGAAATGAAATTATTATTAGAAAACAATAATAAATATATAGCTATCAAAGTCTCATGTCTAGATATTTTAAAACATTACTATTTTAAAAACTCATTAAAAGGAAGTCATGGAATAGAAAAAAACTGAGAGCAGAATAACTATGAAAACATTATGTTAAAAACTTAGGGGATGTACAGCTTTGCATTTATTTATTATAAAACAAACATTGAAGATAAATGATACAACTCTAAGACTCAAGAAATTCAACTCTAAAAACATAAAAGAGCAACTGATTTAGATTAAAGAAATAAGGAAATAATAAATATAAAGATGAAAATGAACAGTATTTTTAAAATAAAGGAGGAAAGAGAATGAATACTTAACACCAACAACAAAAGCTAGTCCTCTGAAAAGGCTAATACAATCAGTTTGGCAGGATGGATCATTTAAAAATAGAAAAACTGAAAATAAAATACAGAATGAAAAAAATAACTACAGATATAACAGATTAAAAATAATAAACTATTATAAACAACCATATATCAATCAGTTTGAAAACTAGATGAAGTAGATATATTTCTAGAAAAGTATAAATGCCAAAATTGCTGTAATAAGAGATAAGTAGACTTTGAATACACAATTAATCACTAATAGTAATTAGTGATTAACACCTTAAAGACCGCTCACGAGTTTTCTCCTGTTTCGCACGTCATCTGTTAAGGACCGCTCACGAGTTTTCTCGTTTTTCACTGTAGTTAGGATGATTTAAATAATGTGCAGTTTGCTCAAAAATGTGTAGTCCCTGGCGTATGTCTTAGAGATTTCTATGCAGTTTGAAAGATGTTAAGTGGTAATTCACTACCCCAAAAAGCCTTAGACCTAGGTGGTTTTATAGGTAAGCTATACTAAACTTCATGGATCATATAATTCCTACATTTACCACTTGCTTCAGAAAATAGGAGTATAGGGAAAGCTGTCCCATTTGTTTTACAATTTATTGTAAAATCTTTATACTAAAACCAGATATGAATTATGCAGATACAAAAATTATAGGTATCACTTTGAATCATGGGCGTATAGAACCTAAATGAAATATCGGGCCAACTGTATTATAACAAGAGAGCTTTATCCCAGAAACCAGAGAGAGTTCTGTGGCAAGAACCATCACTACTTATGTACCACATTAATGGACTAAGGGGAGAGGAGGAGCATGATTATTTCAATAGATTTAAGAAAGTATTCAATATAGTTCAATGCCTATTCATAATGAAAGCTCTGGGAAAATTAGGAATTGAAAAGAATTTCCTCAATGTGATAGACACTGTCCTCCAAAAATCTATTGGAAAAATCTGTTTAATGGAAAACCTTTAGGAGCTTCCCTTTAAAATCAGGAACAAGACAGGGATGCTGGCTGCCCTCACTGCCGCTCACCAGAGTACCAGAGGGCCTGGCCAATGAAGTAAAACAAGAAAAATAAGGATGGGGAGCCAAAAAGACAAAAATTATTATTTTGAGATTATAGAAGTCTACAAAGAACCTAGGACAGGGATGGGGAACCTGTACCCTCACCCCGACCTAGAAGAATCAATGAAAAATTAGAGGTATTAACAAATGTCAGAAAAGTTGCCCAGAAAATGGAATGTCACAGAATAATGTAACAAAAAATGTATAGGACTTTTACTTTTAAAAGTTTATGATCCTAAACATAAATATAATATGAATAAATGGAATATTTTGTTCATGGATGCAAAACTTAATATTGTAAAAATATCAGTTCTTCCACAAATTATAACTTCAAAAATATAACAATCAAAATCCCAGAAGGATTTTTTTCTGAAGATTTACAAGCCAATTCTAAAATTCATCTGGCAGAATAAATACCTACTATTGTCTAAATCAGTTTCAAAAAGAAAAGCAAAACAGGGGAATCACCCTCCCCCAAACACATAGTGAATAAAATAGGGTGACACTGGCACAGGAACAGGCAAACAGAATGATGGAGTTGAATGCCAAGTCCAAAAGCACAAAAAAGTATATATGAGAAGCTGTTTTTTGAGTGAAGTAGCTTCACAGGTCGGGGGGAAAGATGGATTTTTTTTTATATATATATATTTTAGTGGAAAATTGCTTTAGTGAAAGTAGAGAGGAGAAAGAAATAAAATTATATCCCTATCTCACCCTGTGTAAAAATTTCCAGAAAGATCGAAGACCTAAATGTGAAAAACAATAGATAAAAAATGAATAATTCTGAGAATTTGGGGTGGGGAAAGATTTCTTCCAGAAAAGACCAATTATAATAGAAAAATACACTGATCTATGTCAAAATGGGAAAGCATTGGGTAGTTGCTCCCTAAGTATCAGTACTTGTCTGTGATTTCATCCCCTACTCTAGATTTACTTCGGGCAGTCAAGAGGAACAAGAGTGAAGGCAGGTGCTGAGATTCGGCTGAGGGAGGGCCTTCAGCTTCCTACGAAGAATAGGGACACTTGATAGTCTTTTATTTTCTTGGACTGAATTGCTGCCGTTTTCAGGGGATTCAGACTCATCTATGGTGGGACCTCTTAGTGAAGAGCCTCGAATACAGGTGTGGGTAGCCAAGAGAGACCATGAAATCTTCATCAGTGTGGGCCTTGGTCAATCTGTTGCTGCCTACGCTTTCAGGGTGGGTGTGGGTCACCCTAATGCAAGAGGTGGGCTGGTCATTAATACCAGCCCTGACTAAACCCCAGAATCAGGCCAGGAGCTTGTTAAAAATAAGTTGCAGGGCCCCACCCTGGTGTATTCTGATTCAGCAGGGTATGAGGCAGCTCAGGAATCTTCGTCTGACCAGCTCCCAAGGGCGGCCGGGGTTGGACCTGCCAAGCTGGATCACCTTTCCAGGGTCTGGAGATAGACTCAGCTGCCAAGGATGCAGAGCCACGTGGGCTGGGATGTGGAAGGGGTGTGCATGTGAGGTGTGCCGGCTGGGATGGGAAGTGCAGTGACTGGGCTGGGGGTAGGAGGGTGAGCCTTGGTACTGATGCTGGACCGGGGTGGCCTGTCACCTGCCTGCCTCCTTCGCAAGCCTGGGAGCTCCTTGAGGGCAAGAACCTTGCATTCATTCCTACATTCATTCATTCCACAGATATTTATTAAGATGTTCATAGGCTAGGGAGAGGCGCTAACATGGAATTTGGCCCAGTCAGCCCTCCTAGAGCTTCTGGTGTGGTAGGGAGGCAAGCAGTAAGACCAAGCAGCTCTAATGATGTGTGTCAAATGCTGTGATGGACAGCCAGCAGCCACCTAATGGGGACACCTGTCCCCAGCTTGGGAGACCTGGAGAGGCTTCCTGGAGAAGTGAAGTCTAAGATGGTGATGAATGAAGCCATCAAAAGGGAGCAGGGAAGACTGTTTCCGACATGGGATGGCACGTGTAGGCCCTTGGGAGGAACAGGGAAGGAGGAGGTGGCTGCACTGGAAGGTTCCATGGGGAGTGGGGGATGAGGCTGTGATGTGAGCTGGGGCCCCTCTTCGGGCCCATGTGCAGGAGATTTTACTTTAGTGCTGGTCGGTGTAACAGGGAGCAGTGAGAGGGTCTCTCCCTCCATATGCCTGGTTCCCAGCTTGGGACCTGACCCAGGGCAGCTGCGGGGACTGTGTGGTGACAGGCTGCATCTGCCCAGCTGGACAGGGTGGGCTGACCATGTTTCTGCACACTTGCCCGAGGTTCCTTCCCCTGTCATTCCCCTCTGTTCCTATGGGCTAGGCCAGCCCCACCTCTGGAAACCAGGCAGTATTCTTCAGCATCTAGGAATATTAACTTCTCTGCGTTAGTACAGGCCATTGCCCAGAGTTGGGGAAACTGAGGCAGGATGTCCCAGGGGTGTCAGGAGCACGAGACTCCTCTGGCTTCCTAAGGCTGTTAAAAAAACTGTTCTAAGAGAATTAAATTACTCTGTTCCCTTCTTTGGGAATGGCTGTCATGCATTTGATTCTTCAGGGCAACCGCAAAGCTAGCTCAGGGCCTGGTACTTGGTGGGTGTGCGGGAGTATGTGAACCGCACTGCACGTCTGCTCAGTCCCTGGAGAGTGAGCCCTTTGAGCCCCCACATGGGGAGGGCAGGCCCTTTCCTCAACTTGGGTGGTCCCAGGCCAGCCTCATGCTCAGGGGACTTGGGACAGTGACAATGGTGGCTGTGGCAGCCATTTTAGTGATTCACATTTTGTGTGCCAGGCACCCTGTACATGCACACTCTTCTCGGGGAGGGAGGGAGGGAGGAATGAGCAGCTCTGGAGATCAGATGCAAAGACTGAGACTCCAGTGAGGAGGGGGTAAGCACTCTCAGACACAGCCCCCACTGCCCCCCACCAGAGATTCACCCAGCAGGTGGAGTGGCTGGGAGTTGGGACCCATAGTTGGAAGCTGTGTGGCTATAAGACAGGGCTTGAGGGACCTCCTTGTTGGGGAGGGGGTAGGCTTGGGACTACCTCCTGGGAGCCTAGGTGGGCAGAGGTGGGGGGGCGCCCCACAGTACTCCACCCCCAGTTGTCAATGAAAACATCAGCCTGTTAGAGATTTATCATTGGGTGGTGGCATTCTCTAATAATAAAATATTTGGTCTTTTTACTTAGCTGATTTTTGCGTTTTTCTAACTTTTCTACACATATTGCTTGTGTCATTAAAACAAATAAGGGGGATGGAATTTGCAAGGAGCAAACTTGGGTGTTACCCTAGGGGGTTTCAGGATAGGGGGGCCTGTGCTTCTGCGGGGAGGGGGCGGGACAGGGTGGGGCTTTTTTGCATATGCAAACAAGCAGTTTCCAACTCCTTTTTCCTCCTCGACTCCCACCTCCCCTGGCACGTAGGACTGGGGGCGGAGGGGAGGGGCGAAACTATGTGACTATGATCACAGGCCCAGGGACGCCCAGGAACTGGCTTCCACTGCCAATCGATGCCTGCTCGTTGGCGCTGTCTGTTTATTTGTCGCTTACCCAATCGGACAGTGCGCTCCTGGCTCTGAGCGGATGCTGAGGGCGCGCTTGTGACCAACGGGGAGACTGGGAGCAGGGCTGGAATGGGAGCCTGCAAGGCCAGGCTCTCACTTGCTTGGTTCCCAGGGGCCTGGGGATTTGAGTCTAACTTCCCCTCGGGGCTTCTGTTTCCTAGATCCACTTCCCCGACGTGGAGAGGGTCGAGTGGGCCAACAAGGTAAGGTCACCGGTGGGGCTGGACGCACTCCGGGCCTGTCCTCCTGGCGCCTCCAGCCTGCAGGCGTAGCAGTGATGATGGTGGCGGCAGGCATGTGTTCAAAGGCCCCAGGGTCTGGGAGGGGCAGGGATGGCTCCTCCACTGCTGGGGAGGCAGATTCCGCTCCTTCTTCATTCGCCAGAATGGCTTTCTTCTCTTTAAAAATGTTTTTTTAAATTAATACATCTTAAATTAATACATGGCCGCAGCAGAAAAGTTAGAAAATACAGGGAAGTATAAAGTACAATCCTCCACTGACCCAGCAGGCCAAGATCTGCACTTTCCTAGGGAGAGGGAGACACTAATTAGACAACAGCGTCTGGGCTCCGCCTGGTTCCCAGCCTGGATCTGGCACCACTGGCTGCGTGACCTTGGGCAGATTGCCTAATGTCTCTGAATTGGTTTCCTAATCCGTAAAATGGGAATGCTTATGGTTCCTGCCCTGGCTTAGATCCACTGACGTCGTTGTGGTGGCTGCTACATCACCAGGAGAACTCCCTCGGGCTCTGCTGCCAGATGCCCAGATGAGGGCCGCTGTTGGATGGCTCCCTGTCAAGCCCTCCCCTAGGAATCCCAGCTTTACAGATGAGGAACCAGAGGCCCACCCCTACCTGATCTGCCAGACCTTTCTGGCAGAAAGGTGAAGGCTCCATTGCAGCCCCCACCTCAACTCTCCCAGCTTGGGACTTTTTCTAACACACACCTTGCCTCTGTTCTGGGAGGAGGCTTAGCCCATAGCAGGAATGACTTAGGTGTAAGAAAGGACTTCCCGAGGGTTATTGATCTCAGGTTGGTATTTTCATATTACCAGAAAAAATGTCATTGCCAAGTGCATCAAGCAGCACTCAGTGAATGACAAACCAGTGAGATAGGAAGATGGGACTGGCCCCTAGAAAGCAAGAGGCTGGGATTGGAAGAGAGACCCGAGAGAAATGGGAACAGTGAGCCCTGAAATCTCCATGTTCAGGCTCCTCCCATGGTGGGTTTGGAATGGGTGCATGGAGGCAGCAGGCTTGTCTTTAAACTGCAGCCCAAGTCCACAGGAAAGAAGAGGGAGACTCCTCTGCCCCAAACAGGGCACATGTACCTGCCAGCTATCTCTACCCCTCTCTGATCACTGCCATCACACTTCATCTCTGCCCCCTTCTGCTCCCCAGGTCCCCAGCCAGGTTCCCAGACCAGCACAATGAGTCCTTCTGCTGCAGAAGTCAGCCATAGGCTGCCTTTTCTGATTGTTAGAAAACTAAATCCACAGGAAACAATTTAACTTTCTCACCTGTAATTTTGGTCCTAAACTTCTAGCATCTGTTACTTTTCGTTTAAACTATAACGTAGAACGAGATTATTATGTTTGAGCTCAGAATTAACGGGCTTCATAATTTTAAATTTCGTGAATGAATATTTCATGGTGCTCTGCAAAATGGCACCAAATCTTGGGGTCCTGCCGCCTGCGTGAGAGTGGGCACCACTGCTGTAGTTATCAGGTGTTTGATGGAGACTTTCGGATAGCCGAGGGGTGGGCAGGCAGGCAGAGGGGTGCTGCAGCCCAGGGGCCCCACCCCTGGGACCAGGCTGCAGAGCATCAGGACCTTGTTCTGCACAGCTGTGGGTCTGCCAGGGGTCACAGACCTACCGCCAACGGCGTCTTCCTTTTGTCATAGGTCATCTCGCAGATCTGGCCCTATCTAAGCATTATC
Source organism: Cheirogaleus medius (assembly GCA_008086735.1). Lineage (NCBI taxonomy): Eukaryota > Metazoa > Chordata > Mammalia > Primates > Cheirogaleidae > Cheirogaleus > Cheirogaleus medius. The sequence goes on from VBSM01000272.1 coordinate 176,357, forward strand.
ATGGAAAACAAGTTCCGGGAGAAACTTGAGCCCAAGATCCGGGAGAAGAGCGTTCACTTGAGGACCTTCACCTTCACCAAGCTCTACTTTGGACAGAAGGTGGGTTCTGTCTCAGGGAGGTCAGCCTGGACTCGCTGTGCAGTCTCTGCACCCTCTCCCCCCACCATTCCACACCCCAGTCAGTCACCTGACTGCAAAGATGCCACTGGACCCCTCGTCCCAGCACCACCGTGTCTCCAGGTTCCAAAGAAGCCTGGCTCAGAGGGAACAGAAAGGAGAGGTGGGAAATAGTTCCACTTTTCTTAAGCAAAATTTTGGAAATGTGCCATGGTGGTAGCCAGACAGATGCAAAGATGAACAAATCACAGTCACTAACCTCGGGCATCAGCTGGGCAAACACACCTTTGTGGCTTGAGATAGTCAGTGCCACAAAGCGGTTTGTAATTCCCTACTAATTGGTTGGTTCTGGCAATCAGCATTCCAAGTCCACGCTAGCTCTGTGAAGATCAGTAGGTGTCCCGTGATAAAATGGTCCGCGGCAAAGAAGTTTGTGTTTATTATACCTACCATCAGGGTCCCTGTTCTAGACTAAGCTTCCTGTTTCACCCTCTGTGCCCCACTCTTCCTGTTCCAATGCGTCCCAGTGATGTGAGTCTTACTTTGATCATCCAAAATGCATCTCCCAGGCAGAGAGCTGCTGTTACGTCCATCACCCAGTAAATCAGAGGTGGTGGCATCTAGTCTGTTCTGGAAAGAGCTGCTGAGAGCTGCCTGCCAGCCCTGCCTGGCTAGCCCCTCATAGGGGGTGGAGTAGGCATGCCTGAACCCTGAGGATTCTGGTTTATGCCACTCAGACTCTGCCAGGACAGGCTTGTGCCAGCATGTGTTGGTTCGTGTATTCGTTCCTTGTTCCATCACCTGTGACTGAGCACGTGCTGTGCACTCGGCGCCACAGACAAAGTAGGGTGCGGCCGCCCCGCTGCCTGTGGGAGGTGGCACATAAACTGGTGGATGACAGCACAGTGTGTATATGCACGGTGGAGAGGAATGCATGAGTTCAAAAGTGGAGGGGTGGAGGGGCTGTGGTGGTTGGGGAGGACTTCTAGGAGGAGGTGGTATCCGAGTTGGCCTTTGAAGAGTTCAGCAGGCTGGGAGCCAGGAAGCCTGCGGACTGCTGTTTCTAGTAGAGCCTGCTCAGCCAGGCTGCTGCTCTGGCCGTGGCGTCTTTGGTCTTTGGGATGTGGTGCTGCTGGCAAGCGATCCCAAGAAATGATTTTTACTGTGTCAGGAGAACGTGGAAGGGGAAGCTGCAGGCTGACAGATGTCTTAGTCCTGCAGGAGAAACACCTGACTCCTGATCCTGGCATTCGCAGCCCTCCACGTCCTGGCTCCTCTCACCTCCCCTCTGCGCTTCCTTTCCCCACATTTCCCCTCCTCTCCATTCTGGGGTCACAGGGACCTCCTCATGTGACCCTGCTGGGCTGGGCCAGGACTCGTTGCACTCTCCATACTGCCTCCTTCACGCCTGCTCCCTGCATTTCCTGTGTGAGGCCTGAAGCTTCTACAACCTGGGGACCCTTTTAAAGGAAAAGAATATAAAATTATAAATGCAAAATTAGGACAAAACATGAATATTGAGTAAATATGAGAAAGAGAAAATCACAGCAAGCTATACATTTTAAAAAGCTGACATATCACACATACCACAAACTCTGGAAAAACTACCTGATATTTTTAATTAACAGCTCAACATGTCCCTACAATACTTTCCCCGCTGCATCTTGGGCTCTGTCCTCTGAGAACCTTTTCACGTGACAGTGCATTTGTTCTTACCACTTTCTATGGAGCGAATCAGAAGATGATGGAATCTTTCCTCTAGTGGGAATCATTGAATTTTTCCTCCAACATTCTATTATGAAAAATTCCAAACATAAAAAAGAGTTGAAAGAATTATTCAATGAACATCCCATTCCTACCGTCTGGGTAGTACCAGTGTTAACTTTTTGTTATATTTGCTTCACTGCACATCCTTGCATCTACCTCTCTATTCATTTTTAAAATGCATTTCAAATTAAATAGACATCAGTGAACTTCATCCCCTAACCACTTCAGCATACATATCATTAACTCGAATTCAAATGAAATATGTTTTTTCTTGATAATTAATAACCAGATCCCACCCCAATGCCACCTGACAGGGGAAGAAGAGTCTGGGCCGAGGTAGAAGCTGGTAACAGAAGAGAAATTACTTAGGGTGGCTCTGGAGTGGGGCACTTCGATTCCGAGGGTCAGAGCCCTCAGCAGGGACCCCGGCCCCTTCCCTTGCCCTGATGGTGCGACTCCTACTCACCTGCAGACTTAGTCTAGATGCTTCTTGCTCCAGGAAGCCTCTACTAACGTCCCTCCACCCCAGGCTGGGTTGGGAAGTGTTCCCGCAGTCCCCAGACCCCCATGTGACAGCATGGGCTGCTCCCCATTGCGGGCCCCCCATTCGCCTCCTGTGCTGGGCTGTGAGCCCACAAGGACAGGCTCGGCCGCCTAGCCTTGGCCTCCTCCCCTGTGCAGTGCCCGGCACAGAGTGGGCGCTCGGCAAACATCTGTGGCAGGATAGAGAAAGAGGGGACACGTTCCCGGAAGGGAATTCTCAGGGGGTGGGGGTGGGGGTGGATTTCTGTGTTTGTGCCTCATCCTGGGAGTGCAGTGGTCACGAGTGGTGTTGACAAGGCCCAGGGCTAGGAGAGGGCTGGCAGCCATGCCCTGCTGCAGGAACCCTCTGTCCTAACCCTTCTGGCATCTCTCCAGTGCCCCAGGGTCAACGGAGTCAAGGCACACACCAACAAGAGCAACCGAAGACAGGTGGTCCTGGACCTGCAGATATGGTGAGCCCTGCTGCCTGTGGGGCCAGGTGTGCGCTGCAGGGGACACTGTGGGGACAGCCAGTTTGAAGATGGAGAGGCACATATACACTCTCATTTGAGGTGTGAAACCCCTCACTGGACCCTCCTCCTGAGGCTTGAGGAGGGAGAAGAGTGTCAGGAGGATGAAATGGAGGGATGACTGGTTCCAGGGGAGCCACCTCTGACCCCTTGGCCCAGGCCTGGCTTTTCCCATCCCATGGCACAGTCTGGGTACCAAAGCGCAAGCAACAGAGCTTTCTGGGAAGCCATGGCCAGGCCACCTGGAGGGTCAGACCAACTGCCTCAGAGAGGAGGTGGCTAGAGGGAGCAGATGTGACAAGAAGATGTGTGGGCTTTGTCGTGAGGCCCGGGAGCTCCAAGTGCAGGCTGTGATAGGCCAGCTGGAGAACTGGGCTTTGTGGCTCCTCAGGAAAACTAGAGGATGCAAAGACACATCAGTGATTAATTCAGGGGATTGGGCAAGGGTATGCCTTTTGAATGAGGTTCATAATGGGCTTGAGTCAGGAAGAAGGGAGATTCAATCCAGGAAGTCTTCCTGGAGGTGGCAAGATTTGAATTGTGCTTTAAAAGGCAAAGGATCAACTCCTGAAGTTCCAGAGTATTGCCATTCCTTTCTAGTGTTTCATATTTCCTGTCCTTAGCCCAGAGGCTGGCACTGAGAGCACATTGGGAAGACAGGAGCCAGTTCTGGGACCACCCATCGGCATTTGGGGGCCAGTCTCAAGGGTGTTGGGATGGTGATGGGCTATCCAGTGCTCCTGGCCCCTAGGGCTCTGCCACAAGATCCCTGCATGAATAGCTGGGGCACACTGAGGTCGTCTGGCCCACTCAGCACCCAGGCGGCTCCTGGGGTTCCCATCTCCTCCATCCTCTCAAGGGGCTTTCAACATCTCTGTTACTTGTGACGTTGGGCTCCTGTGCCCGTACGCTGCAGATGTTTGACAGCCGCTGTCTCTCCCCCTTAGTCTCCTTCAGTCCATTGACAGCGTCTCCTGATCTTCACCCTCAAGGGCACTCATCCCGGGCTCCCTGCGCCCATCACCTGGCATTAGCCATCAGCTGGACTCAGGCTCCTGTCCTGAGGCCTTGTTACCTTTGCCCACCTCCACCCCCAGCACACCTGGGACGGTGGCTGGATGTACACAGCAGGGGCTGCTTCTATGTCCTTGTGGGAGAGACCTCGTGGGAGAGACGGGGCAGGGGGCAGCAGTGTGGAGAGATGGGCGGATATATTTACCAAGAGCCCCTCCTTTTCATCTTTGGGGTATTATGGGGCAAGGTGGTGCCCAGAGCCAGTGCCCGCATGGTCAGAGGTGGGGATGTGCCTGGGATACCTGGGTGCAGGGGTCTGGGGGGCTGCCTCCTGGGGTCTGGGCAAAGCTGAGAAAGGCTGAGGCTATTAGGGAGGCCACGTGCTGAGTGACACAGAGTTCAGGCTTGGCGACTGGCTGCCCAAGCTGAGGCTGTGTGATGCTGGGCAAGTTTCTCAACCTCTCTGAGTGGTGGACCTGCCCCTCCTCCTCCCTACCTTTCTTGTCCCCCCGTTTCAGCTACATCGGGGACTGTGAGATCAGCGTGGAGCTGCAGAAGATACAGGCTGGTGTGAATGGGATCCAGGTGGGTGGAGCCCGGCTCGACTGCCTCAGTTCCAGCCCTTGGGGGTGGGGGCTGGGGAAGGGGGAAGTGGGCTGATGCCAGAGCAGGCTGCAGAAGGCAGTGATGACACCGAACACAGAGGCTGGTGACGAGAGGGACTGCTGGCCCGAGGTCACATGGCTGGGAAGTGGCGGCTGGGCTTTACCAACCTGCTGTTCCACCTCTGGGCCCCACCAGCCTGCCTCTGATCGCAGCGCCCCCAGAGGCTTTGGCTGCCTGCATAAGCAGAGGTGGTGCTTGCGGGGTGACGGACAGCCGTCACTTAGAAACTGAGGTGGACAGGAGGTGGAAATAACTCATGCCAGGAGTAGAGGAGCTGAGTTGGGGCTGGAAATTGCTCCTGGGTCCCTGCTGGCTGGGCTGGCCTGAAACTGGGTAAAGGCTACAGGCCCCTCGGGCCAGCACACCAGTGGAAGGCAGTGGGAGCCAGCTCGTGGCCCCTGGGGGCCGGCAAAGGGGGCACAGCTATGTCCATGCCTCTATACCCCTCGGCAGGTGGCCTGTGGCAGGTGGTCCTGACATTTGGGGGTGGCATGGGCATGAAATGAGACAGCAAATGGCCTCAGCCAAGCCCAGCAGACATGGGGAGAGAGGAGGCGTGGGCCCCTCATGAGCCTCTGTGCCCACCCAGTTGCAGGGCACGCTGCGGATCATCCTGGAGCCCCTCCTGGTGGACAAGCCCTTCGTGGGAGCCGTGACTGTGTTCTTCCTTCAGAAGCCGGTGAGTCCCAGGGACTAGAGGCCGGCCTGCTGCTCCCTGTGAGTGAGCATTTGTCCACTGGACCCCAGACATGGGGTTTGAGCTCACAAACCCAACTGTCTGAGCCCACCTAGACCCAGGCACTCACACCTTATCTCATTTAATCCTTAAGGCAGCCTGAGGACTAGACTCCGCCCTCCTGAGATGAGGCAGCTCAGCTCAGAGGTCACACAGGTGACCTGAAGGGGAGCTGAGCCTCAAACCAGAGTTCTCCAAGTCCAGGCCAGCCTGGGGTGGTCCCGGCCCCATCCTATGCTAAGGCTTGGGCCCTGGATACCCCTAAAGGCCTGAGCAGGGCCCTCACCTGCCTGACACCCCTGTGGAGGGCGCCGCCTCTCCACAGGCTGGGTTCACAGAGGTGTCAGCGGTGGGCCCTCAGCCCTCTCCAGCCTAACAGCCTCTCTCTCCCCTGCAGCACCTGCAGATCAACTGGACAGGCCTGACGAACCTGCTGGACGCGCCAGGAATCAAGTAGGGGCCTGGGAGAGCCTCCAGGGAAATCCTAAGTGTGGGGTCCTCAGGGCTCTGCGTAGCACTCGCGTGGCCTAGGCTCTATTCTTGTACCCTCCCTCTGAGCGCACTCTGCGTGGGGAAGAGCGTGTCTGCAGTAGGGGCGGGAGGTTAACCGTGAGTGCGGCCTCTGGGCAGGCCTTGTGCCCCAAGCGTGCATGCGCCACACGTCAGTGCAAAGTGCTTTGTTGAATGTTGGGCTGAGGGACGTTCAGGTCTCTGTCCCAGTACAGGGGAGAGTGGCTCTGATCTGATGAGATGTGGTCCCAGAGGAGGCCACGTGGGCTAGCATGAGGCGAGCACAGGCCCCAGATCCAGACCCAGCCAGCTCCTGGCTCTGTCACTTAGCAACGACTTAGCAACTGTGGATGAGTTACTTCACTCCTCCAGGCTCTTCCTCTGTAAAAGGGGAGCCTCGTCCCTGTCTTGGGGTCCCTGGGAGAACACTCAGGTGTGTGTGGTGGCAGCTCAGTGGGTGTGGACACACGAGTGTCCCCTTTCTTCCTCATTCCAGCCCCTCCTCAACCCACGTGTGTGGTGAGAAGCCTGTGCTGCCTCCCCCGACCACAGTCACAAACATGGGTGGGAGGGTGGCTGTCACGGCAAAGGCCAGCGAGGAGGAGCTGGTCCTGGAAACCCCACCTTCCTGGGGCCAGGTAAACGCTGCTCGCAGAGCCCTGGACCCTTTCAGGGGAGCAGAAAAGGGCGCTGGTCCCCCTGGACAGGTCTCCCCTCACCAGGCTCAGGACGGCCACTCAGCTCACTTGGGACATTGACACTGATCTCAGCTGCTCTGGACAAAGAGACTCCAGGCATGCGTTCTTTCACTCCAAAAGTATTTATTAAGCACTTACACTTTATGTCTGTCCCCCTGTACCGGGAGGTAGAGTCAGGCAATGCACAGGGAGTGTGGGCGACGTCAGGGAGTGGAAGGGCTGTGTCACAGCACCTGCTGTGGACTAGGGCTGTCTCAGCACCTCACACTTTTCATCCCCACAGCTGCCCTAGTAGACATTATCAGGTCAGAGATGAGGACGCCAAGGTCACACAGCTAGTGGGCAGTGGAGCTGAGATTCTAACACAGGCTTAGAGGTCCTTGCTCTTAGCCACCATGCTGTACTGCCTCAGGGAACAAAGCAGGATGGGGCGTGGGCGTGGGGGTGGGGGATGAGTAGCCGGAGGGCTGCTGTTGCCATTGAATGTTGGGGACTGTCATGCACACACACCCCCCACCTGCATCCGGGCAAGATGGGGTCAGGGCTGTTCTCTAGGCGGGGCCCACTTTGCCAAGCTAGGCCCCTGGTTCCAGCTCTGGGGATGGATGGAGGGGCAGGTGGCATGGGGAGGAAATGCCCCGTCCACAGCTGGTCTTGCCTGGTATCCCAGTGAGGTGTCAGACAGCCTGCTGGAGGACCTCATTGCCGCCCACCTGGTGCTACCCAACCGCGTGACTGTGCCTGTGAAGAAGGGGCTGGATGTGACCAACCTGCGCTTCCCTCTGCCCTGCGTGAGTACCCAGCACCAGCCACAGAGCCCTGGCCCAGTGCTGAGGGACAGGTGGGCTGGTGGGGCAGGTGTCCTGTCACCGTGAATGCATTCTCAGATGGTAATCCTTATTTCTGACCTGTGAGAGCTTCCCCCTTTTATAGGGAGGAGACCGAGGCTTGAGGCAGTTGAATGACTTGTCAAAGTCACCCATCTAGAGACGAGCAGAGCTTTATCACTAAATACGTCATGGGGATCACACCATGCTAGTATAGATTGAGACCTTCCACATTCATTTTTTTTGGAGACAGAATCTTGTTCTGTCGCTCCGGCCAGAGTGCAGTGGCGTCATCGTAGCTCACTGCAACTTCAAACTCCTGGGCTCAAGCGACCCTCCTGCTTCAGCCCCCCTAGCAGCTGGGACTACAGGCATGCGCCACTACGCCCAGCTAGTTTTCTATTTTTTGTAGAGATGGGGTCTTGCTCTTGGTTAGGCTGGTCTCAAACTCCTGAGCTCAGGCAATCCTCCTGCCTCGGCCTCCCAGAGTGCTAGGATTACAGGTGTGAGCCGCCACGCCTGGCGAGACCTTCCTCATTCTTTTTAACAGCTGCAAATACTCCACTCTGTGAATGTACTGAAGTTTATTCAACCAAGTCCCCACTGGTGGACAGTTATGTTGGGTCTTTTGCTATTACAAATAATATATAGTGAATAGCCTTGTGCACATGTCTTTTTATATTTTTGCTACTATGCCTTTGGGATAGATTGCTAGAAGTTAGATTTCGGGGTCAAAGGGTGAATGCATGTATATTTACTGATATTTAAAAAAATAATAATTCTAGGAAGGAGGTATACTTTAAACTCCATGAACTATGAATGCTTTTCCTAATTCCTGTGCTCTGTTCTTTATAAAAAGAGTTGTTTTTTGTTTTTTGGTTTTTTTTTTTAACAACCATCCATGAAGAGTGTGGGGAAGGGGTCTGACCTGCAGCATAGCCCAGGGTGTGGTGGGGTGAGACTGGGACCTAGGCCAGCAGCAGGCAGTGTCCACAGGGCGTGTACCCCTGGGTATCAGGAAGACATGACACCGGGACTCAGTCTACATGCAGGTTACACAGAGGGGGCTGGAGTGAAGGTGGAAACCTCAGGTGACGTGGTTGTTGGCACAGGAGGGACAGATAGCTGCAGTTGAATAAGCCACTCATGCAGCAGTTTGGAGGCAGGGAGTGTAGGAAGGCCAGCGATGTGGGCAGAGAGAGAGCCCTGGGGCCTGCCATCACTTGCTGTGTGGTCTTGGGTAGGTCACTGCTATCTCTGGCTTCTGACTCCCTGTCCGGACCATGGAGGGGCAAGATGAGGGTGGCGGTGACTTCTGATGGCTTTTTCTCTGATATTTTGGGTGTTGGGGGCTGGCATGGCCCAGGAAGCAGCTGTGAGTCCTGGGCCTGGACATTTTCCAGGGGGTGATCAGAGTCCACCTGCTGGAGGCAGAGGAGCTGGCCCAGAAGGACCACTTCCTGGGCCTCCGAGGCAAGTCGGACCCCTACGCCAAAGTGAGCATCGGCCTGCAGCATTTCCGGAGCAGGACCATCTACAGGAACCTGAATCCCACCTGGAACGAGGTGTTTGAGGTGAGGGTCTCTTGGCTGCTCTTGGCAGCCCTCAGTGCCCTCCAGGCTCCACTCTGGGACATGTGGGGCATGGGCAAGGAAGGGCCTTTCCCTCACACACTCATGGGGCAACACTAGGCCCGGGGAGTAGGCCTTGGAGACCGGCAGGCAGGTCTGTGTAATTTGTGCTTCCCATATGGACCAGGCTTCCAGAGGTGGAGGGGCAGCCCATAGGCAAATGCCTACCTCCTTTCCCCACCAGGTTTGGCTTTGTTGGAAGTTTTCAGATCAAACTAAACCTCAGAGGAGGTTCTGCCCCACCCCTCTCAGGCTTCCCTGCCAGAGCAAGCACCAGGAGCCTGAAGTTGTTCCTTCAAGTTCAGCCACAATCCCTACTGCTTGAAGGGTGGGACCACAGCCTGTTTAGGCTTTGAAGGCCCCTCAGATTACACCTCCAAGGTGACCCCTCCCAACATATCATGTGGATGCTTTGTTACATTTGGGGGGGAGGCAGTGGGAGCAGGGGTGATAAAAGGCAGCTTAGCTTCCTGGTGTTCCAGACCCAAGGGGCCAGGGGAGTGTGACAGGCAAGTGCTCTGGAAGCTGCAAGCCCCATGCAGAATGAACAGCAGCTACTGTGCCCTGAGTATCCGCTCTGCCACAGGCTTGCACGGGTTGTCTCTAATACTCTCTTCCACACTGGAGGGGAGGGACATCACTCCCTTCTCATGGGTGGGGTTCTCAAGGTACTGAGAAGGCCAGGAACCTGCCAGGGCTCTGAGCCGGGAACTGGCTCCCTGTGGGTCCTGCATAAGGTCAGTTCATCAGTCGTGGTGACCTACAGGTCAAGACACCTATCTTTCCTTCTAGTTCATGGTATACGAGGTCCCTGGGCAGGACCTGGAGGTGGACCTGTATGATGAGGATCCTGACAGGGATGACTTCCTGGGCAGGTGAGGAGGAGAGTGGAGCTGGGCTTGGGGGCAGCCTTCCCTCCCTGGAGGCACTGGGCCAGGCCTTGGGGCACGGGCACCCCTGCTTCCATCACTCAGTGACCTGCAACCCTCTCTGGTCACTCTGACATGGGGACTGTGCCAGGCCACCTGCCCCACTTTTTCACATTCCTGCCACAAACTTTTCTAGATGTCTCCTGAGTGCCCAACCCTGACCTATCCCTGGCGGGGTACAAAGAGGGCCTCAAGGTTTGTACACCTGTTTGCTTTCTGCCCTCCTCATAATGTACCCAGGGGTCCCCGCCTGGAGTAGTGGGCCAGGCTGGCATGGGCTAGGTGCCCAGTCCCAAGGAACCTCGGCTGCTCTCTCAGGGGTGGAACCCTCAGGGCTGTGGGAGGACTGAAATGGCCAGGGAGGGCTGGCTAGCAAAACCTCAAATTTCTATGTCTTTCAGTCCAGCAGTCCCACCCCAGGAATCTCCTGTAAAATAAACACTAGAACCTGAAATGTTCATTGTAAAAGTTATCTGTAGTAGCAAACAACCCCCTGGAAATATGAATGTCCAGCCTCAGAGGATATTGGCTGAATGTTTGAATAAAGTTTGCCATTGCTAAACTACAGAATAGTCTGCAGCTTTGAAAAACAAGTAGAATCCGTGCTGTATTAGTAAGTGGGGGAGAACAGTTGGGAGTAACCTGTCATTTGTTTGATCTTTCCAGGAGAGACCCCTGGAGTATGTATTTTTGCGTGTGCATGTGGGCAGAGAAAGGCGCGGAAGCTATACAGCAGCCTTTTAACATTGCTTATCTCAGATTAGGAGGCAGAGAAGGGAGTTTTACCAAAATCTTCAGGAGGCTCCTGTCTTGTTTAGCTTGTTTCCATGAGCATATAATTTTAAAAAGTAGAAATAAAACAAAATGGATGGGGCACAATGTGACAGCCTAAGAAACAGCTCACCAGCAGATGTTGCTTATAATTTTTCGGTTTTCTTCTTAATGAAAACAGTTGCAGTTTTTGTAATGTTGCAGATGGGAAGTGTGGCTTTATGGAACTGAGTTCTGGTGTGTGTTGTGCTCAGCTGTGCTGACAGTTACATAGGTTTACATTTTCCCTCTGGCTATCAGGCTGGCCCTTCTGGTTGGGCTTGGTTCCAGGCAGGTTATGGGAACGCTGTGATGTGGGTGTTACCTCCTCTCTCTCTCACACACATACACACGACAACTATACTTATCTTTTGCAGGGTACTTGGGGCAGTTGTGGAAACCAAAGAGCATTTTGGGTTGTTAAAATGACTGTGAAAGGTGATGGTTCTGGCATTTAGAGAGCACAGGACTGGGGGGCTAAATTCCTGCAATGCATGGACAGTTTTGTACAATGAAGATTCATCCCACTCAAAATGCCAGTAGCACTGTCATTGAGAAATCCAGAGGTGATGTGTCTGGCAGCCTCTGCTCCCCAGGCAGCACACCCGCTGGGAGCAGCCCTGATCATTAGCTAGTCCTTCCTTCACTTGAGCCCAAATCGGTCTCCCATTGGTTCCATGGGATGAATAAGATCCTCTGTCTTAATGGTCCCACTGATTTTCAACATAGATTCCAGGGTGTGCCTCCACACCCTCTGCTGCCTGCCTTCTCTGAGCTGAGCTGACCCTTCTCCCTGTGTATTGCAGCCTGCAGATCTGCCTCGGGGATGTCATGACGAACAGAGTGGTGGATGAGGTAGAGTTGGTACCTGCAACCCTGGGGGAGTTTTAGTGTAGCCCTCCTTTCTATGGACATCAGGTTGCTTCAGCCCAGCTAATCCAATGAAATGAGCCCCCTCTGTGCTGGGCTGCACATGTGCCCATCCTCAGGGCCAAGAGCTGGTGAGGCACAGATGGCTCCAGGGAACTCCCCAGGGCCTGGGTTGGAGAAAGCTCCCCTGAGAAATGCCCATAGCCTAAGGACCCCCAGCAAGGGACAGTCACATCATAGGGGAGGGCAGACTAGACCTGGGTTTTTCCATCCTAAATTGTAGCACTTCTGCCTTCCTATAACCACATCTGCCAGTCCCCCTGAGCCCAGAGTGTACCCTGTCTGGGCTGGTCCACCTTTTCCCTGGAGCCCCTACTAGGGCCCTACTAGGTCCCTACCAGGCCCCAGGACCTGGCTACCCAAAGAGGGTCAGTAGCATCTCCCCGGCCCTTACCTTGAGCTTTCTACCCCTGCTCTCGCTCCACAGTGGTTTGTCCTGAATGACACAACCAGCGGGCGGCTGCACCTGCGGCTGGAGTGGCTTTCACTGCTCACTGACCAGGAAGCTCTGACCGAGGTGAGTGCAGGGTGTCAAGGACTCCCTAGCAGGAAGGTGGAGGGTCCCATGTGACACAGGCTGTGTGCAGGTAGAGGCTGGGAGGGAGAATGGAGGCTGGGAGGGAGATGGAGCTCCTGTCCTTGCTCACCTGGAAGTACGTCACTCAGCCCCTGTCTCCACAGAGGAGAGCTCCTCATCTCTCAGCAAACAGCTCTGAGCACCTCAGCCAACTTCAGGAATGACAGGGTCCTTAGAGCTGTGTGTCAGTGCCTGTCAACCAAGTTCACAGGGAAATCCACCCTTGTGTCTAACTTGAATCTGTCGTGCTGCAGGAGTATTCTTAGCCTCAACAAAAAGCTAAGTTATGAGAGATCTTACTGCTAGTCTGGAGTGTAAGAGCTGTCTGGCTTCCTTCTGCCATGAGTAGGTGTCTCCAAAACCAGTCTGTCTCTCCTGCTACTGCAGGCACCTAGTGAGGGTCTGTGTCTGTTTGCAGGACCATGGTGGCCTTTCCACTGCCATCCTCGTGGTCTTCTTGGAGAGTGCCTGCAACCTGCCGGTGAGTGGTAACATGTCCTGAGTTGCATGCTCACCCGACCTTGTGCCCATCACTTTCAAATGCCCATGTGTTCCTTCAACCCTATTATTCTTGTGCTGCAGAGAAACCCTTTTGACTACCTGAATGGCGAATATCGAGCCAAAAAACTCTCCAGGTTTGCCAGGGTAAGTGAGTATGACTGAAAACTCCAGTGAGGGCAAATCATGGCTCCTCTTCCCCAGAGTAACCGCAACTATGCACACACAGCCTGGGGATAACAAGAGGTGTTGATTGTGGAGTCTGTTGTGCCAGGCACTGGGCTTGGCAACTTGTCTCCCACATTTGTTATCCTTGAGTCCCACGTTGACTGTGTGTCATTAATTTTTATTGCCATTTTACAAACAGGACCCAGAAGTTAAATGCCTGCCTAGGTCACACAGCTAAAAAGAGGAGCAAGAACTTGGCTCTACCCTGTTTCCATAGCCCCAGGGAACAAGAGCCTGTGCCCAACCAGGCCTAGCTCTGGCCTCTGGTCTTTAACTTAGAACCCCTTCCTGGGGTCAGTCCTGTCCTGGTGCTTGCACAGTAACGACAGCCCAGGGTGCCTGGGAGCACCAGAGCAGCTTCTCTCAAAGGGAAGCCATTGGCTGGCTCAGGTCCTACTGATACTCCTGGGAGGTTGGGGTGGGCTGTCTCAAGCTGAAACTCATGTGCCACTTTGATTGTTGTGGATTTGCTCCCTCACAGAATAAGGTCAGCAGAGACCCTTCTTCCTATGTCAAGCTATCTGTAGGCAAGAAGATATACACGAGTAAGGTAATATAGCTTGGTATGTAGTCCTGGGGTAAGGAAATGGGCCCCAACCCTTTTCAGGGACAGAGGCAAAAGGAAAGGGAATTAACTTACACCAAATGCCTAGTAGGCCCTTTATTTTATTTAGTCCTTACGATAACCTCACAAAATACTTTTATAGTTCAAGAATCTGAGAATCGGAAATAAATGACTTACCCAAGGGCACATACTACAAAGCAGCAGAACTAGGGTTCAAGCATGTGTCGTTTCCACCACACCATGAAGCTTCTCCATCCAGCAGCAGAAATCCTGTTGGCCCCTCCTCCCCTGAAGTGTGCTCTAAGGCTAGTATAATTTTCAGTCTCATAAAACTTCCTGGCGAAGCACTCATTGCTTTTGAATGTGGCTGTCTGCCCTAGTGCCTCCCACTGGCTGTAGTACGTGTGGGTCTGACCCCTGGGCAGACGCAGGACAGGTTCCCAATGGTACCTGGTGGCCAAAGTGAGAGCAGAAGGTGCTGGTATCTGGCTCTGCCCAACCTGACCCTTCAATGATCTCTCCCTCTTCTGTTCCCAGACCTGTCCTCACAGCAAGGACCCTGTATGGAGCCAGGTGTTCTCCTTCTTTGTACAGAATGTGGCAGCTGAGCAGCTCCATCTGAAGGTTTGCCAGAAATTGAGCTCTTGAAACAGAGTTAAGAGGTTTCTAAGCCAGGTGGGATAGGGAGCTTTAAGTGTGTCCTAGGGCACAGGTTCTCCTGGCAATATTTAAAATCAGCTTGCTGTGGGTGGGAGAGGACACTGAGGCTCCACAAGGCCCATCTCCTTGAGGCTAGTGCTCAAGGTCATTGTGTAGGAGGCTGTGGGAGGACAAACCCTCAAGTCCCTTGGCTTTCCCTATAAAAGGTCTTTACAGTTGCTACATAGCACCTAGACTGATCTGTGTTGGAATCTACCCAGGACATTAATAATGGTGTACTTTAAAAACATATTTCATTTAATCTTCACAAAAGATCTACAGAAGAGAGTTATCTTTTTTATTTTACACATGAGTGAAGAGAGGCTAAAACAATGACTTATCCAAGATCTCATGACTAACAAGTGCTGGAGCTGAGATCTTTTGGGTCCTAAGCCCTGCCTGGATGTCCCATCATGAAGGAGCATAGCTTATCAGTCCCTAAAGCCTTCATGGCCTGTGCATTTGACAGACTGGCCTCCTACCGATCACAATTGCTTCTACCCTGAGTCACTACCTTCCTCTGACTGAAGGCAGTTTCCAGAATAGGACCAGATGCTAATGGAAGCACAGTATATACTTACTGAAGTGAACCCAGATAGTAATGGTAGTGCAGTGAGGCTTGGTTATCCTCTTGTTTTATGACTGCTCTACTACCCAGGTGCTTGATGACGACCAAGAGTATGCTCTGGGAGTGCTGGAGTTCCCCCTGTGCCAGATCCTCTCCTACACGGACCTCACTCTTGAGCAGCGCTTTCAGCTGGACCACTCAGGCCTGGACAGCCTCATCTCCATGAGGCTGGTGCTTCGGGTAAATCTCTCCTGTTCCCTGGGAGCGGGGGAGTGGAGCTCTGGCTATGGAGCAGGGTGAGCTGCCCCAGCACTAAGCCACCTGCTCTATGTCTGGAAGATGCCAGGAGATGGATTCATGTTTTTCATCAATTTTGAAATACTGTCAGCCATTATCTCTTCAAATATTGCCTCTTCCTTTCTTTTTAAATTCCTGTTTCTAGAATTTCTATACTGAACCTTCTCATCTATCCTCCATGTCTCTTGACCTTACCTTCATATTTCCCATCTCTTTATCTCATAGTGCTACATTCTAATTTCCTCAGAGCTATCTTCCAGCACACTAATCCTTTGTTTGGCTATGCCTAGTTTGGTGTTTTACCTGTTCATGGTTTTTAATAATGGCGATTTTTCATTTCTAATTTTATCTTTTCCAAATCCATGTGGTCTTTTTTGATAGTATTTTATTATCTCATATTTATATTCTATCTTTAGTCATTTGAAAATAGTTATAATGTGTATTAATTCTATTAATCTGAAGATCTTGGGAGTTAAATTTTGATTTTAGTTTTGTCTGTTGATACTTTTTTATGGTGACTCATTTCTGTGTTTATAACTTGGGTTGCAAACATATGTTCAGTGTTCCTTTGTGATCTGGATTGAGGTGGTTCTTTTCCAAAGAGGTCTGCTTTTGCTGCAGCCAAGCACCTTGGGCATTATAAGCCTGAGTCCATTCTTATGTTAATTTCTTAACTGGGTTTTGAGACCTCACAGGCCTTGTTCAAATATGAACTCAAAATTCATATTTGAGGACAGTCCTA
This sequence comes from Cheirogaleus medius, assembly GCA_008086735.1. Lineage (NCBI taxonomy): Eukaryota > Metazoa > Chordata > Mammalia > Primates > Cheirogaleidae > Cheirogaleus > Cheirogaleus medius. The sequence continues at coordinate 192,218 of VBSM01000272.1, forward strand.
TAAGGACTTCCCATATTCTTAGGGAAGACTTTGTCCCCCCGAGCTAGAGTACAGGCTAAGACAAACACACCTCATCAATCTTTGCTGGTGGGTCTCTCAGTCTCACATTGACCCAAGAGCCTCTTTTCCCAATTCCTTGAATGACCCTAGGAAATGACCCTAGGTTGGTAAATGACCCTAGGAAAGCTTAACTTTTATTTTTCAGTTTTCTCTTTTTTAAAAGAATTATCCTTTCTTGTGAATTTGGGTATGCATTTAAAAGGATGTTTGTTTCATTTTATTTGGCATTTCTAACAAGGTTTTTCAGACTATTCAAACTACCATATTTATTGTTGGAAATGGAAGTCCCTAGGAAAGGTCTTGATAATTGACAACTGAGAGAGAAGGAAAAACACAATGGCTGAGGTTGTGTAAGTGGTGGGCCCAGCCCATAAACCACCTTGTCATCTGCTTACAGTTCCTGCGTGTGGAGGAACGAGAGCTGGGGAGCCCATACACAGGACCTGAAGCCCTAAAGAAAGGCCCTCTGTTCATCAAGAAGGTGGCCACCAACCAGGGTCCCAAAGCCCCACCCCAGGGAGAAGGCCCTGCAGATTTGCCATGTCCCTCAGAACCTGCTTCTGACACCAAGGAAGCATCCAAGAGTACCACAACCACCACCAGTGCTACCACTGCTGCCACTGCGCCCACACCCCCAGAGACAGGCCCAGAGCCCAAAGGCAAGGACAGTGCCAAAGGGCTCTGTGAGCCCATGGGGGAGAAGAAGAGTTCAGCTACCATCTTCCTGACTGTCCCAGGCCCCCACTCTCCAGGGCCCATCAAGTCACCCAGACCCATGAAATGCCCTGCTTCCCCATTCGTATGGCCACCCAAGAGGCTGGCTCCCAGCATGTCCTCGCTCAACTCCCTGGCCTCTTCCTGCTTTGACCTGACAGATATCAGCCTCAACATTGAGTATGCACTTCTCTGCTTAATATTTTCTAAAATCACCTGCATGAAAAATACTTCCCTGGATGGAAAAGTAGATATGGACTTTCATTTCTGTGCAAGTTCTGGTTTTTCACAAAATTATCCTCATGAGAGGCAGCATGGTATGATAGAACTAAAGGACGAGGGGGAGAGTGCTAAGCAGTCTGGTTATGGCTCTAGTTATGTACTGACTATAAAATAGATGCTGGGCTTTGGTTAAGGTCTCTTCCAGCAGAAACATTTCCTAAATTGTATAGAGTTATACTGGGATGATACAGAAAGCTTAAAATATGGAATTATGTAATAAGTGGTGGTCATTTATGAGGGGTTTACTGTGGGTTTAGCATGTTATCTAATTTAATTCAATCTTCACAATAACCCTACAAGTTAGAACTTACTATCATAAAGGTTGAACAAATTCACCCAAGGTCCCACAAGGAATCATGATATAAAGGCAAATCCCACTTCAGGGTTCACAGTCATCTTACTGTGAAGTAGGATCATTATATGTGAATACTGGATGGAACTGACTTCCAACTGAAAGGAACCTTACTGAGAATTATTTTATTTATCCACATGGCTCTATGTTCAAGTAGGACATGCTTCTCTGTCTTGGGGGTCAGGGGAGAGGGCCAACACTTGTAATAACAAGAGAGGTGACAAACTCTTTTTTTTACAGAAGTGGGGATCTCAGGCAGCAGCGGCTGGGCGAGATTCAGCTCACGGTGCGCTACGTATGTCTCCGGCGCTGCCTCAGTGTGCTAATCAATGGCTGCAGGTAAAGGGATTCTAGGGCCAGGATGGTCCTTTGGGAACATCAGGAGACCATAAATCAGAGTAGGGGCACTTGAAGCAATGACCAGGGGGTGTATCCCCACGGTAAATAAGTAACTTGTTGGGAAGAAATGAGATTTGAAGCCTGTACTCTGTGAGTGACAAAGTCTTCAAAGGGATACTTTGGTGGTCATTCTTCAGTGGTGACCAAGAGCCTTGCTCAGACACCACCACCACCTAACTTGTCTGGTGGGCTGGTAGCTAGGACATTTTCTTAAGAGGAAATCTCCAACTTGTCTTAGATGGAGAGTACTTGCTCTACCCCAAACTTTATAAAAATGCATGTTTTCAAAACCATGCATCTGATATTTTGTCCTCTAAATTCTGCAGACTTTCACATTTTGGTCATCTAGACTACAGAGCATTTTTATCCTCAAGCCCATCTAAAGCTGAATGGCTAGTATAGCTTTCTCCCAATGAGTATTTTCAATATTTGAAAACCAGGGGCCTTTTTTCTCTCAATATCTCTGAAACCAAATCAGAAACCTGACACCATGTACCAGCAATGGAGCTGATCCCTATGTCCGCATCTACTTGTTGCCAGAAAGGAGGTGGGCATGTCGTAAAAAGACTTCAGTGAAGCGGAAGACCCTGGAACCCCTGTTTGATGAGACGTAAGTGGACCATTGGCCTGCCTAGAGTGCCTCATTCATCCATGTATTTGCTAAGCACCTGCCAGTATCTCTGACTTTGTGAAGCTTCTATTTTAGTGGGAGAAAGGAGTGCCAGGACAGTTTATCAAAATGTCTACCCACATTTACTGCATGTAGAGGCTGGCTAAAGTGTTCCTGATTATGGAGTGTTCCTACTCTTTCTCTTTAAATGAAGTCTCTTTGGCAGTAAAAGGATTTGAATCTGTGTAGTCCAATATGTTTCTTTTTTGATCTGTTTTAATTCCAGCAGTTAAAAATAAACATTCCTTGAACCTCAGGACCTAAAATTTCCTCTAAAGCTGCAGGCTTTTTAGCCTGTCTTCCCTCCTTCAACAAAACATAGATGACAGGTGAAACAGATAGCCTCTCCTTCTCCATGTGGCTTGTCCACCCATTTCCTTGAGGACAAGGCTGGTAGACAGACTCTAATCACATTAATTACTTTTGATGAATCCATGGTGGCAAGTCTTATCCCAAATATTTTTATTCTTGATAATCCTCAAGGTACAGAAGTCTGAATCTCATCATTGTTTCCTTCTGCTTCAGGGTCCTAAGAGAAGACATTTCTAGCAGCATAGAGGTTATACCTCATAATTTTGGTTCCCTCTTACCCTAGTCAATAACTACTCATTTTGGGCCCTAAGACTAGTGTTCCTTCAAGAACTACACTTTTAGTTCAACAGTATCAAGAAAGAGTGTGGGAGGCTGGGCGCGGTGGCTCACACCTGTAATCTTAGCTCTCTGGGAAGCCTAGGCGGGAGGATCGCTCAAGGTTAGGAGTTCAAAACCAGCCTGAGCAAGAGGGAGATCCCATCTGTACTATAAATAGAAAGAAATTGATTGGCTAACTAAAAATATATATACAAAAAATTAGCCAGGCATGGTGGTGCATGCCTGTAGTCTTAGCTACTTGGGAGGCTGAGGCAGGAGGATTGCTTGAGCCCAGGAGTTTGAGGTTGCTGTGAGCTAGGCTGATGCCATGGCACTCTAGCCAGGGCAACAGAGTAAGACTCTGTCTCAAAAAAAAAAAAAAAAAAAAGGAAAAGAAAAGAAGGAGTGTGGGAAAGAGAGACTATTCATTCTGCAATTGCTGAATACTTTATGTTAGATACCATCCCATATTCTAGAACCACCCAAGTAAGAGATTTTACCCTCAAAGAGAGCTCTGACACAATTATAAAAGGATGTCAAAACTGCTTATGTGGGAACATAGGAGGGAAAGGTTTAACATTTGACTTTTGTGACAAACCTTTAACAGCAAGATAAGCCCAGATTATCTCGAAGACAAACTTGGGAACCCCCACCCTAAAAATAAAACTGGAAGTAAGGAGTCCAGAGGCCTCTTGTGAGTATATTACAAAGCTTGAACACAAAGATTTCTCTGCCTTACTCCATAGGAGGTGGCCACATTTTGCATGCAACTCCAGCAAATCTAACTGTTAAGTGTCCTGGCCCTTAGGTGGTCAGAAAAAACTGAGAAAAGGGGTTGAAGTGGTCCTCTGGGCAGGTACTGTTCAGGGTAAGGAAGGGGGGCTAAAAGAGTGTAAGAAAGTAAGATACAAACAAGCAAGAAAGTAAGATACAAACTCCAAGCCACAGTAGTCTAAGTCACTCCTCAGAGAGGCAAACAGCCTCCTGACACTTCCAGGGTTTGTGAACAATACAGCACAGTGATTATCTGTAAAAATGATGTGTTGAGTGCTTATGAGCCAGCCCTGTTCTAGATACTCTTAGGAGTCTGTCTGTATCTTCCATTTTAGTAGGGAAATGAATGAAACACTTTAGATTTTCAACAAAAATGATTGAAATATGTAAATCTCATTTCTTGACTTTTCTTGAAGATTTGAATTTTTTGTTCCCATGGAAGAAGTAAAGAAGAGGTCACTAGATGTTGCAGTGAAAAATAGTAGACCACTTGGCTCACACAGAAGAAAGGAGTTAGGAAAAGTAAGTACAAGAGAGTCTCTTGGTATTCTGTCCTTCCTGGTATTTTGACTCGAGTTTACTGTAGAACATGTCCTTACAGAAATTCTGATGGAATCATACTAGAACTGCCTTCAGGGAAGAGTCAGCTTCATTGGAATTTTTTGTTTTCTTTTGTTTTTCATACTCTTGAAATGGAAGAACATAGAAGTATAAATTAATATGGATGAACCCTATTTTAACAAACCCAACAACCTATCCAAATCCATAATTCCACAAGTATTTGAACATCCACTATGGCACTAAGTATTGTTTTCATAAATACAGCATTGTGTGAAGCTTGGATCTCATTAGGTCAAAATTTAGTGATGGGATTTTACCTAAAGTAGAAGTGGAGGAAATATAATCCCTAGGAAGATGCCAAGGAGAGACCAAAAATATGGTATTTGTACAATGCTTGTTAGTTATAATTTAATAAGCACCTTATATGCATCTTTTTAAAGCCCACTTCTGTGAAGTAGGTGGTACTGTCCCCAATTTTACAGATGAAGCAAGTTCTCTTTCTATAATATTCTTAAATAAACTTGAAAAGAAAAATTAAATTACCTGATCCTAAAGTAAAACTCCAAACAGCAAATCATGTTTTCCCAGGACACTGAGGTCAGGGTTTGCACTGTTCCTTTGGAGAGGCTCCATGGTGAAAGCCAAAGAAAAAGAGCCCCTGGACCCAGGCATGGTGGCATGCCTGTAGTCCCAGCTACTTGAGGCTATCATATGCCATGATCATGCCTGTGAACAACCACTGCACTCTACCTTGGGCAACATAAACCCCCATCTCTAAAATTAAAATAAATAAATAAAAGGTGCTGCTGCTCAAAGCTCTGAAACATAAGGAGAGGCCTTATGATCAGTTTACGCCAATATGTTTCCTTAATGCAGTGTTTTGGAGGGGAACTAATTATTTGTGATTGTTTAGGTACTGATTGACTTATCAAAAGAAGATCTGATTAAGGGCTTTTCACAATGGTAAGTGTGCCCTTTCATTTTATCACTGTTAAGCTGCTATTCAAGACATTATCTCAGCTGTGCTCATATTCTCTCCAAAGTTTTCCTTTTTCAGCACTGAAATAACTCCTTTGGTTATCAAGAAGGGAAACAGATTAACAGCTTTAAAAGACCTCTCTGTAAACTCTGTATCCTTAACCCTCCCTGGCCAACTTAGAGATGGCTTTTGCTGGTCCCACAGAGGCCCAGACAGGCAGCTTGTCCTGTTATTACCATAACACACTCTCATTACTAACATTAAGTCCAAACTCAAACTGTCTTACAGGTATGAGCTGACTCCAGATGGACAGCCCAGAAGCTGATGATGAGTAATACCATTATCACCTTTATGTTAAAATGTGTATATATGTATATTTTTAAATCAGAACAGTCATTGGATGAAAATATATACATACATTTTTGTGTGGAATTCAACTGCATGGCTGAATAGTATAAAGAAGAGATAGAGTTATTTAAAAGAAAGAACTACTTTTTCTTGATTGGATCTTATTCAAATCTGGAAAGAAATGGTATATTTGTGCCTTTAGTAAGTTATCAAAACCTCAGTGGTGATTTTTTCACTTTTGGTAAGTAATTATATACCATCTGATTTATGACTTGCTGCAAGTGTCCTGTCCCTGACAAAGGGGGTAGGAGAGGTCTGTTTCTGGAACAGCTACCAGTACCCCTGGGCAGTGACTAAGGGAGGTTGCTTCTTTTAGGGAAATAAAAAGTGACTCAACCCAAAACTGCCAAGATCTAACACTGCCAAAGCCCTTCCGGCTGCCACCTGTGGTACTTGTATGCCTGGAGATTGTTCCTGTATTTGACTTGGAGCTATTAATAAAAGGTATTTTCCTAACGGCAACACTGTCATAGTGATACACTTAAATACTTTTGAGTTAAGGGCCAAACTCTGGAATTACTTCCACAGGAAAATGCAAGCCAGGTGTATGTCTGAACTCTCATAGCAGAGCATTGGAGACTGCTGAAGAGTATCACTGCCATGGAGGAAAAGGAGCTTTCTGTATCAGACATGTAAAGTGTATATTTAAACAAGTGCCTCTTTTGCATTTCAAACTTTATAGGACCAAATATACTACTTGTGACCTATGATGTTCCTAGAACTGTTGTTAAGGTCATTATCATTTTCTCTCTTACCTGCTCAAGCAACACTCCTTACCACTGCCTTTACTGCTGCTTTTCTGAAGAATGGCAACATCTTAAAACAAAGTCTTAGTCATGTTACTCTTACTTACAAATTATCTGATTTCCTATTTTCTATAAGATCAAAGCCCACTCCTTAATTTGCCTTTTAGACCTGACATAATCTGGTTTCCATTTTCTGCTACTTTATTCATGTGCAGAATAATCCAAATACTATGCACTGCCTACTCACCTCTTAAAGGCCAATTTCAAACCTATCTGCTCCATTAAGCCAATCCATAGTGAAATGACCTTTCCCTACCACCTATAGCATTTACTGTCAACACTGCATTTTCCATTTTAATAGTTCCCAACCTTATAACACTAAATTTTAAAAAATATTTATTAGGTATCTACTAAGGTCACATACTAAACAACTACTTACATTGTGTTTGGTACTTAATGTTTCTGTTTACTTTACAATTGAACTATAAGCTACTTGAATTGTTTTTTACCCTTACCATCCAAGATTGTGCTAAGTACATGGAAGATACATAATAAAATTTGTTTTTGTTTCTGAGGTTTCTATTTTGAATGACAGATTCTCAAAATAAGGCAATTAATCCCTATCCTGTCTCTCTCACAGTGACATTGTAATTACTTCCTAAATAGATAAGTGACTTGAAAAGGGTAATACACCAGAGAAGTATAAGGTAATATATATTACACCCTCACAAGGGGGCAGACAAGTGAAAACCTACCCTTCCCCTTCCAAACACACAGTGAACAACATTTTTTTAAAACATGGCCAATTAAAAACAACACAGGTCAAGTTTTCTGGTGATGGTCCAAAGAGGAAAACAAACACAGAGTACAGGAGATGAAGGTGAGTTAAAATGTTGAACGAAAATGAGAATTTTAGCATACACTAGGTAAGAGGCAAGGCACCTAAAAAGTTTTGTCTTACCAGAAAACAGGCCAGGCGTGGTGGCCTCCCAGTGCTTTGGGAGGATCACTTGAGGCTAGGAGTTTGAGACCAGCCTGGGCAACAGGGTGAGACTCCTAGGAGACCTGGAATCCCTCACTAAGTCAGTTGCAGAGATAGAGCAGAGAAATAAGAGGAAAAGAGCAAAGCCTACAAGAAATGTGATTATGTGAAGAGGCCTAACAGAATTATAGGCATCCCTGAGAGCGAAGAAGAAAATACAAAAAGGTTGGATAAACTATTTCAGAATGGCCAAAATAAACACCAAGGAGGCCCTCCTATGAGCCTATGGCAAAAGAAGCAGGTAACCTACAAAGGAAAACCCATAAGACTCACTGCAGACTTCTCCACAGAGACCTTACAAGCAAGAAGAGCCTGAGGCCCCATTCTCACTCTTCTCAAACAGAGTAATGCCCACCCTAGAATCTGGTACCCTGCAAAACTAAGTCTGATGACTGTGTGTTGTGGTATCTTCCTGTTTGCAATGCAGGAATCCTTTAAGCTTCTTGTACCTGGATATCTAGATTTTTAGCAAGGCCATCTAATCTTTGACAAAGCAGACAAACATGCACTGGGGAAAAGAATCCTTATTCAATAAATGGTGCTGGGAAAACTGGATAGCCACATGTAAAAGACTGAAACAGGATCCATACCTTTCATTTCTCACAGAAATCAACTCATGGTGGGTAACAGACTTAAACCTAAGGCATGAAACTATAAGAATTGTAGAAGAAAATGTTGGAAAAACTCTTAACAGACATTGGGCCTAGGCAAAGAATTTATGAAGAACCCATTATGAAGAAGACCCCAAAGGCAATCACAGAAACAACAAAAGTAAATGGGACCTTGCCAAATTAAAAAGCTTCTGCACAGCCAAAGAAACTATCACGAGAGCAAACAGACAACCTACAGAATGGGAGAAAATATTCGTGTGCTACACATCTGAAAAGGGCTGACAACTAGAATCTATATAGAATTCAGGAAAATCAGCAAGAAAAAAATCAAACAACCATATCAAAAAGTGGGCAAAGGACATGAACAGACACTTTTCAAAGGAAGACAGGACAATGGCCAACAAAGGAAGACAGGACAATGGCCAACAAACATATGAAAAAATGCTCAAGATCTTTAATCATCAGGGAAATGCAAATCAAAACCACAATGAAATATTACTTATCCCCAGTGAGAATTGCCTTTATCAAAAAGTTCCAAAACAATAAATGTTGGCATGGATGTGGAGAGATTGGAACACTCATACACTGCTGGTTGGACTGCAAACTAGTACAGCGTCTATGGAAAGTAATATGGAGATACCTCAAAGAGCTAAAGCAAAATTGCCATTTCATCCAGCAAACTCATTACTGGCATCTACCCAAAGGAAAAAAAGACACTCTATTAAAAAGACATCTGCACTAGAATGTTTATAGTAGCACAATTCACAATTGCAAAGATGTGGAAACAACCCAAGTGCCCATCAGTACATGAGTGGATTAATAAAATGTGGTATATGTATACCATGGAGTTCTACTCAGCCACAAAAAGTAATGGTGATCTAGCACCTCTTATATTATCCTGGATAGAGCTGGAGCCCATTCTACTAAGTATCCCAAGAATGGAAAAACAAGCTCCACATGTACTTACCATCAAATTGTTATTAACTGATCACCATTTATGTGCACATATAGTAGTAACATTCATTGGGTGTTGGGCAGGGAGGAGGGGATGGGTATATTCACACCTAATGGGTATGTTGTGCACTGTCTGGGGGATGGACATGCTTGAAGCTCTGACTTGGGTGGGGCAAAGGTAATATATGTAACCTAAACATTTGTACACCTGTAATATGCTGAAATAAAAAATAAAAGAAAAATCAACACCCCCCAATAGGGGGGGAAAGCATAGAATAACACAATAAATAGAAAATACAAAAGAGGATGGTTAAAAGACATCTAAATGTATTTGTAATCACAATAAACACTACTAAAATCTAGAATATCAAGTCACAAAAGTAAAAAGCACAGCTACATGTGCCGTTTACACAAGGTTCACTTCAACATAGAAATATTGAAAATAAAAAGATGAAAAAGATACACCCAAGTATACTTTAGGTTTCTGTTTCTATTAATGATAGCAGACATATTAAGAGAAGGTTGCTTCCTATCACCATTTCTATTCAAACTGTATTGTGGCCCAGGTAGTAAAGCAAAAAACAGGTATATCTAACCAAAACAATTGTTATGTGCAAATGATATGATCATAAGCACAAAATCCAAAATAATCTAAATTGCTAGAATTAACCAGGAAGTTTTTAGCTGAATAAAAAATAAATGTAAAAAAAAATTCAATTGTAGTTCTGTTCTTTCAACAGTTAGAAAATGAAATTTGAAAAAGATGTTATAAATGCATGAAACATCAAATACTATCAACCCATTCAACAACCTCATACAAAAATTATAAAACTTTTAAAATAAATGTTAGGGTAAATCTAAAACAAATGGAAAGCTATGCCATGTTCAAGGTTGGAAGACCCAACAGATGCCACTTTCCCCCAAATTGATCTAGATGTTTAATGAAAGCCAACAAAAATCTTCATAGGTTGCGTGTATAACTTGATAAGCAGATTCAATATACATGGAAATACAAAGAATGAGAAGCCTTCAACTGGATACCAAGGTTTATTTTAAAGCTATAACTAAGGCTGGGTGATACTAGTGCAGGGAGAGACAACTCGGCCAAAAAAAACCAGAAAAGAGTCTATTAGACCCATTCCCATATATTAAATGGAATATTTAATTTATTTATAGCACTATGAATGAAGGGAAAGGATAGATTTTCAATAAATGGTGCTGGGACAATTGGCTATCCATGTGGGAAAATATGAAATGGTCCTTTACTCATACCATATTCAAAAATAATCCACTCCAGTCCGCCGGGGCGCACCAAAGGGACAAACTTTCCACCCCTCCGCGAAACCTGTCAGTGGTCCCCAGCCACTTCAGCCTTGCAGACTAAAGAGTGGTAGAGTGAGCGCGAACCTCCGCAGATCCCCCCAGGGGTCTGCAGCGGACCCAGCTACGCCTGGTTGCCCGAAAGGGACAAACTTTCCACCCCTCGGCGGAACCTGTCAGGGGTCCCCAGCCACTTCAGCCTTGCTGGCTAAAGAGTGGTAGAGGGAGCACGACCCTCCATGGACCCTACCCAGGGGGCTGCAGCGGCCCAAGTTCCACTGGTGTCACACGGAAAAGGGAAAGATTTCACTTCTCGGCAGACCATCTCAGTGGTCTCCGGCCGCTCAAACTCTGCTGACATTATAGGTCCAGAGCACATATCTCCGGATCTGCCAAGGATCATTCCTCCTGAATTCTAGATTTTACCTCATAATCCA